>JAJQOW010001579.1:0-27500 GCA_037975125.1 Latrodectus hesperus
ACCTGAAAAATTGTTTTTATAAGTTATTGTAAAATTCCTCTCTAGTTTTTACCACAATCTTCCACGTTTTACAGAGAGAACACATTTATCAAACCAACTAATGAGCTTGATACCTTATTTTGAGCAACTAAACGATATTGACGTTTTATTAATATTGCAGCCACTTAAGCCACTGCAGTCAACTACTTCACTCAAGTTACCATAGCTACCCTTTTCTTCACAAAATTGATAAATTTATCTGAATAACATCCTTGAAAAGTAAAACCAACTATTCTTTGTAATAAGCATGTTTCACTGCGGTCGGTAATTAGTGCCTAACTTCGTACAGTTATAAAGTTATATTGAATTTATTAATATAATGGTAAAAGTATCCTGAATCCAGAGGTTATTTTTCTTGTACATATTATATTTCCTTTTTTTAATAAGGATGTACAAGATTTCATACTGTTCCATTTATTTTCTTTATTTTTTTTCAAAAATTATTTTTATCAGACTGTACGAGTTTGAATTTTGAATTATCCAGTAGTTAATTTTCTTCAATAAAATTTTCTGACAATTTTTAAATTAAATATGTATGCCTTTCAATCTAGTAGATAGGTTTTAAGATAGCGAAAAAATATTGCCAAATATGCTTTTCATTAATGATTCTTACTAAAATGATCATTTATCAAATTAAATAAAACAACTAAAATGAGATTTTAAGCTGCCAATGATATTTCCATAATATTATTCTATGTTAAATTATTCATAATATTTTCATTTATCTCTTTGAAATATACATTTTTATATATTTTTATTTTAATTTATTTTATACAGTTTGAAAAAAAATTGTCTTACTAGAAAGCATCATTTACAGGTGTACCAGTCAAATGCCTCTTGTGTTTTTCATTTTACACAAATGTGCACCGCCTCTTGAAGAGAGATGATTCTCCAGACTCAATAAAAATATTCCATGGAATGAAGGTTATCACTAATTTGTGGGTGATCTTAAATCACACTTACTTGATGCAAAATCCTAAATCAATGAGTAAGTTTTAGTACTTGTATCATTTCACGAATGTAGATTTGATTCATTTGTTATTTGAATTATAATCCTGACATATATTTAAACTATTTCTTAGTTAATAAATAGATTATGTACGTACAATTAATCGACATTTTACTTTCTATATGAGTTTTATATTATTTGTTACTTAAAAAAACTATAACAAATATGATTATTTTACCAGGAGAGTCAAATGCTAAGATCTTTTCTTTAATTTAATTCTATTTAAACACATTTAACAACTTTGAAATTTAAATGCAATATTTTAATTCAACTTTGATTAATAATTTTAAAAAGGAGGATTATTTTAAGTAGTAAGGTTGAAGAATTTCTGAAGTGAGGATTAGATTAGATTTAGGATAGGGTGGTTCCATAGGAACCTAGCACCGCGTCCATAGGTCTATTTTACTATACCCCTCAGAAAGCCCTATTTGAAGAGACCAGTGGCTGAAGCAAAATTCAGCAGACATTTTACAGGAATTTCTTGCAGCATCCAAGAATCAATGAAGTGCTGACTCAAATGTTCATATCTATGTGCAGAAATAGTTTCACATTCACATAAGATGTGTATTGAAGCGTCTTCCATTTAATGACAACCTCTACAAGTGGCATCATCTGACACTCTCATTATGGTGAGATGCCTTTTAAGGTGGCAGTGTCCTGTAAGAAGTCCCACTGATTTTATTAGACTGCTTCTATTGAGCTTTAATAATTCTTTTTGTTTTTTACTAGGGCATGTGCTATTAAGTAGTCTTGCTTGTCTTTGATCCCTGGCATTGTGCCAGTTCATAAACTGTTGTTTTCTGAAAAGATCAAAGATGTTCTTTCTGATCAATTCTTTTGAATTACCTAGCACTGGTTCAGGACCAAAAAAGTCGGTTATTGATCCAGTCCTTGCCAACCTTGCTTGAAGTGAGGATTATGAGTATCCAAGTTTTCTACTCCTGTTCCACAAGAGAATTCAACATAATAGAAAATTGGACTTGCCCGATATCTTAGGAAATGAAAGTACATTCTTAAATAATTACATATTTCCATTTTTATTATCAAAATATATGAATTGACAAATTATTTTGCAGTATGGACAATAGAATGTATTACAGGTAGAGCACCCAAATTATATAAATATTCATAAATATATGCATGAAAATCTAGTACAATTCTCAACAAGTCCACTCCAGCTCATTATTCTTCATGTCTAAAGTCATTTACAGCTTACAAACGTTAATTCAGTCGGAACTTATTATTTAAAAGTAATTCCAAATCATTATAAATAACGAAACCAAAATAGTATTGAAACCTTGTATTTTATTGAAAATTAAAGCATTAATCACACATTCAACTAATATCAAACGTAAAAGTCTGTTTTCGCATATATTTTAAATAACTCGAGATTTTTATTTCAAAATAACTACGGTTTTGGCAACATAATTAATGGGTTTTTATCGCTTTATAGCAACACCAGATCCATATTTTAACAAACACTTAATATTCTTGACACAATTAAAGTATAAATTGTGCCTATATAATTCCCTTATAAATTCTTTATTCGCAAATATAATATCATTTTCCTGAATATTTAAAAAATGTTCGTTTCAGAATATGGATTACATTTTATCGAGATATATAACAGTTTTTCTGAACATTTTCTTATAGTTCAACGGAATGAAAGAAAGAAATCTTTGAATGTCAAATTGTATCTTAAAATTTCAAATATTTTAAAGTATAGCTTCTGAAATTATAGATTTAATAATGCATAATTTGAAGAATAAATAATATTAATTGACTTTGGAACTATAGAATTATACATTCTATTTGAACTACAAGTTATTTTCAATACTATATCGAGACTACATAAACTGCTATTACTCAGAGGCCTTTATTTGAATAGAAAAATATAAGTCAAATTACACAAAATTTCAATGACACAATTCATGCACACACTTATATAATTACGATAAGTAGCTTTCCTACTTCCAAAGAAGCATAGAAAATTTAGTTCTCTATTTTTATGACAAATGAAAAATCAAATGATAAAATACAGTACACAACAAATTATATATATATATATATATATATATATATATATATATATATATATATATATATATATATATATATATATATATATATATATATATATATATATATATCATTTTGTCAAAAAAATTTGTCAAATTATATATCTTTTTCTAAAATTTCTACTTACAGGTCGCATATTTGAAATTAGAGAAATGGGGAAAAGCATTTTACTTGAAGTTGTCATCAATGGGTTTCTTAGCGTGGGAACATTTTTTTTCATAAGGTTAGTATAATTGTCATTTTCATATACCTGTATCATATATTTTATTTTAATTTGAATTTAAAATATCCAAGCAAATATGGCTATATAGAGTTTTATTTTATACCAAAGAAAATTACAATTCTGTGAAACTTCTTTAGTATTATCTTTTTCAAATTTATTTTTTGTTTTAAGTTACGCATAAGATTATGATCCTATAAAAGCTTTTTATTGTTTAAATTAAATGTCGTTAAAATTTTTCATATTCTCCAGATATTTAAAATATAAAGAGATATACAATTTATTTGCATAATTAATAAAAAATACTTCAAATCGTTATTATATTTTAATTATTTTCACATAGTTAGAAATATATATTAAATGAATAATTAAACATATAAGTATTAAAAAACAATTTTAGGGAGAATTATTTGCAAAAATGTTGAACGTAGCATAGTTGGTGGAGAATGCCCATGATTTGACGTTTTATGGACTCATTCAATCCTAACACGCCTTATGGATAACATCAAAACCAGAAATCCATACGAATGATGTGGGGGGGATCTGACAAATCAGGACACTGCAAAGTTAAGGGAAAAGAGTCCGTCACCAAAGTGTTACTGTAGCATTTGTCGGACACATGGGTGACGTATGTTGGAGCCCTGCCTTACATCGATAAGAAATCATTAATAACATTTCGTATATGCAATTCAAGAATAGTGTAATTCTGTAACAATAATTCTTGGGGTCACCGTCGCTTAGTGGTAGGACACCTCTTTTCGGATCGAAAGGATTGGGGAACTATTGAACATAGAGAGATGAATGTTGAGTTTTCACCATGCACATCTGTCGAGACCGGTGCCTGGGTTTTCCCATGTTGTTTGCCCTGTGGCATGTAAATACTTCCCCGAACATATGAAAAGTCCTCCACGAAAGAAGTTATGCGTACGATGTTAAAATGTTTCACGACAATCTTAGACCGTCATGCAGTCCACGAAGTGTCAAATTATGTCTTAAATCCAATAAGTGAGACAGAGCAGATTTTAAACCTGAAGTAATAGTGTCTCGGAAGATTTAGAGCAGTCTGTAAGTAAGCTTGTGAAACTGCGCCATAATGTTTTGTGTTAATGTTTCATGTTTAAATGACGTGTCTTATCCTTTCCCACTGTTCCTTTGTTATTTTCATCATATCTGATGAGAAAAACATTTACAAGTCGCAAACATTTGCTTTACTCTGAAACATAATATTTAGATGCACTGAAATCGATAAGCAAATACCTGTACAACAGAGAACAGAACCCGAGAACAGAGATTTTTAGTAAATACACGCTTTGAGCAACAATTATTGCTATGCAATGAATCAATCTTTTTGTGCATTATAACTGAACATCTTCGACTAAAAGAGGTAGTCACTCAAATCGAGTTCAGTTGCAAGCGCGTCTATTATTTTTCAAGTTTTCATCATTCGCATATTTGTTACTGAGGATCATGGGTTTCGTCTTGGCTTGTTCCCAAAATTTCTAAATTTAATAATTTCTACAAGCAAATTAACTTCAGAGTTTCAGCGTAAGCGTTCGTCTTTCTTTGCTTATAAGATAAAATTATTGAATACACCTTCTTCTCAGTCTGCTTTATAATTTTTTTTTCATTCAGCTGATGCCTTCCTCAACATGTTCTGTAAATGATACCTCTAGTTGTAAAAATTTTTAATTCTTTCAATGTAAACGTAAGTATGAGCTCATTCTTATAGTGTTTTACTTATTTAGTTCTATTTACGGTGTTTCATTTGTTTATTGTTTCCTGATAACCGTTTTAAAGCATTTGGTAGTAAAATAAAAGAAATTTATTCTGTATTTTTCCAATTACTGCGCATGTTTCGCATGATTATCTGTTACCCTTACCATCTTATTTTATTAAAAAACTGCAGACTTTTCACACTGAAATGTTATTTATTTTACTTCTTATAGAGTAAAATAAATTATTTCTACATTTATGATAATATTTTTCTTTTCTTGTGTTGCTTAAATTTAGATTGCTGCTTGATTTTGGAACGTTATCAGATAAATGAAATAATCAGATACATTATTAGATAAATGATAATATTATCATAAATTATTAGATATATAATCAGATAAATGAGATCATTAATTTATCAAATAAATTAAAATTAAATCTTGCAGTATGCAATTCTTATTTCGAAGAATTTTGGTGAATCGACAAAGCATTTATGTTATACTTTTAATGACTTAGCTGAAATATTTCAAACTTTTATTATGATAAAAATATGGAAAATTTTAAGATAATCAGTTTTCCTGCTAAGTGCAATTATTTCATTTTTATAAGGAATTTTAGAAACGTACTATTTGTATGCAAAATAATTGATAAAGATTTGGAATTACTAGGTAAAATGTGATATTCGTCATGAATTCAAATCCTGGAGCATAAATATTTTAGGAAAGATGCAGAACTATAACACAGATTAAATATTTTCCTATTCATACAAACATGCGCTGTGCTTATGCATTGAGAATCGATCAAACTCAATTCTAAGAAATACCAAGACACTTTTCAAACTGATCAGTACTCATGCAAATGAGTAAAAATATGGCGATTGAGATTCAAGCTTAGATATTCCACATAAAAATATGATGCATATTTTATTGCAGAATAGATTAAAATTATTATTTTTTATCTAAACAGTTGTAGGGGAATTAAAGTTCACAATTTTCAATTTCCCATTTAATAATGAAAAATATGAATGAATTCTTACATATTATCTTTTTTCAATTAATAGAAGCTAACATTTTCAATGCACAATTAAACCTGTTCTAGTGGGATGGAAGGGAACCATCTAAAAGAAAACGCATATGAAATATCTCACAAAACTTCTTGAATGCAGCTATAAAGTATACTTGTAGTTTTCGCAACACAATTAAAAAGTATTTTTATGTAGTGAATAGGAACCACATAAAAAAAAGTCTCACGTAGAAAAGAATTTAAAACCTTACGAAATGACTAGCAATTTCTTTTTTTCTTTTTCTTTCTTTTTTTAATGAAATCAAAGCACGAAGCTATTACATTCAAGATAAGAATACCCCGATTAGGCTAAGCAGAAAAGCGAACTTCTTTAAAATAACATAAGTGCTTTAAATGATAGATAAATATAATGATAAGAAAAATTATAAGTAAACCAGTACTAAAAACTGGAAACTTGAAAGCACTACAAACATAAGTTTAGTTTGTACTGGAGTAACAATATATGTGTATTGTTACCCCATGAATGCATTTAATTAGGTAAAAATGCATAATTGGCTAATGCAATATTGATGCAATTTGATGAAATATATATGAAAAGTCGAAAAACTAAATAAACGATCAAACTATTTCATTTTTATAAAAATTTCGTTAATTATAATTAAATATGATATTGAAGTTTTCTTATATCGCACAAAAAATTGCACAAATATAATCAGAGAAATAAAAAATTGCACAAAAAAATCACGCACGAAAACAAGTTTGAGTAAACGAACTTTGAAACAGATTTGAACCTTTAATGTCGCCATCATGTCTGTGTGTATGTGTGTGAATGCTTTCCCTTTTCTCTATAGTAACCTGTTTTATTCTACTTTAAAATAGAACTCTATAAAAAGTTGTTATTTTTTGCGTATTGGCTTAACCGAGAAATAAAAATAGATGTCATGTTTTTCAAAATGTTAACTGAATAAATAAACACTTTTACTATATCATACTCAAATATATTAATTACATTCTCAAATATTTTATGTCACAATATATTATTACATATAATATATTAAAATGTTTTATATGAATATTCATAAAGAAAAGAAGCAGACGATTTTATTTTCCTAGCTTGTTGATCAAATATTTGTTTTATTTGCTCACTAGAAATTGAGGTGAATTATTAAGTGTTAAAAACAAAATTTTGTACCACAAAATTTTACAGGCGCTTGTAAAAAATGCTCATACAACCGTTACGGAAATGGAAGAAGCTTACAAGAACAAATGTTTTGGTGAGTCTATAATTTTAATTGACATAGTGACTTCAAAAGTATAGGAAACTGACTGTCCTAAGCCTGACTGACAAGAAAGTGTTGAGAACAATCGAAAATGACATTATCTATGTCATCTGAAAATGCAGTTGGTGAATGCCATGTATGAAAATAACGACGTGAACTTTAAAAAAACATTTTAAAAATATTGTATTTCGCATTCTACTCAACTATTCAGAACTTCGACATGTTTTCTCTGGATGAAACTAAAAAACTAATGCATACACGAATTCACTAATATTTTGAGTAAAAAATGTTTTCAATATGATCCGAATTTCCAGTAATGTCAGGACTGTAGCATCACTATATGTAAGATTGTAATATCAGGTGATGAAACGTGGTTCGATTGTTTCGATCCTGTTGCTCAAAGCATTTGGAAACACACTGATTCTTCACTACAGAAAAGCATCCAATATATAAAATTTGTTGCAAAGATTATTAATATTATTTTCTCTAATCCTAATGATGTAATCTGTTACCAAACATTTCCTCAAAAAGATACAAAAATGGTTATTTTTCAGTTTTGAAAATTTTGTAACAATATATATCAAAAGAGCAATGAACAGGACAGACATAATATCATGATAATAAACTTCCGCAACTTTTACCACACGCGTCTATTCAGTTTCTTAGTACATGCAATATTAAATTATACCTTATTTCCCTTACAGTCTTGCACCAAATGATTTCTAATTGTTTCTGCTTTTGAAGAAAAAGCTGTATACGAGAAAATTTAAAACAAAGTGCACGTTTTTTTTTTTTTTTTTTGAAGCAGTTTTTAGAAAAGGACTTTTTTTCTTTGAAAAATGGGTTGAAAATGAAAATGTTTCACATCATCTGAGAAAAAATATTTTGGAAATGATTTACATTTTGCTATAAATATTTTTAAATTTTTTATGATTTTACTGACAGAGTTTTTATTAAACACCTTTTGTGCATTATATTTATTTATATATAGTATCTATAAAACCCTTTTGTCTCAAAATCTAAAGAATATGAACTAAAATCACATTATATAAAGTACTTTTTAGGTCTGTGAGCTCAGCTATGGATCTGAAAGTATGATGTGCATTAAATCTCAGGGAGAACAACTAGCTTTGAATGAAAAGTTCTGAGAAAAATCTTTGTTGCTGTAAAGGAAAATGAAATCTTAAAACATAAACATGTTTCAAGTTTTGAATTGTGCAAATTATTTAAGAACATAGATATCATCAAATTCATTATGATAAGTCGTATGAAATTTGAGGGACACAAATGAAGAGTGGAACCATTATCATTAACAATAAAATTAGAAGATGTTAAGATCTTAAGAGTAACTAATTGGAAATCAATTGCAAAAAAATAGGTCGATTAGAAGAAAGTTCTTGAAAATGCCTTACCTTAGCTCATCAAGTTTTGTCTTGTCTATAGAAAAAGAAAATATAGGATCTTTCACTCATGATATTATATTTTTATTTATATTTATCTCTATGATTCTCTTCTTGGGGATGTGTAGGAGTAAAAACATAACTGTTCATGTTTTTAAACAGAAAAGCGATAACATATATTAATATTTACTATTACTGCATTATTATTTCATAAGAGTGTGTCATAATTTATAAAGTTGAATGGTTCTGAATTTTTTATTTTCAAAAGAAATGCTGATAAAAATAGTTTAAAAATTTTGCCTTTAAAAGAAATTCCCTAAACATTATTTTCCTACTTTTTTTAAAATAAAAAAATATGATCCTGTGAAATTGTCTTTTATTTATGGTTGATATTATTTTAAAATATGTAAAAAGAATGTCAAGTTTCGTAATAACATAGAAATTTTAAATAATACATGGAAAATAAATATTAAAAACATTTTCCTTTATATGTGTTTAAATGTTACAATTATTAGTTGTTAATTTAACATAGCAGTAGTTAGCATGGTTTAAATTTTCACATTTCGTTTCTTCCAATTTCGTTTCTTACTAATGCATCTCTTCGTCAACTGTGTCCTTTCTCTCCTACAACGAAACCAACTTGATGAAAAAATGAAGGCCTGTATAGGAAGTTGAAACTCTGTATTTATAATAGGTCCGAGATACAATTAGCTTAGTTCTTAATATAACTACAGATAAATCATAAGTTTCTGTTTTATAATCATGCATTCTTAAATTTTTTCCCTCTATGTATAACTATCATTTCATATTATTTTATAGAGACATATATTTTAGCTTTAATTTGAAATTAAAATTATATTTAACGCAAAAATTTAAAAGAAGATTTAAAAAAAAACTTTAATGTCAAATTTTTTTCATTTTAAATTTTAAAATTATCTGAATTTTGAATTCTTATTGTAGATAAAATTCATTCTCAATATAGTAAAATCCTTATTGAGAAGTGGTTCAACATAAAGTTCGTAAATTAAATGTTTAATATACAAATTGAATTAATTCAAAGTATTAACTATTTTGATAAAGAAAGTTCTTTGTACCAGATACCTTATTGCGAATAAAATTTTGACAAAAAGGTATCTGATTTCGTTTAAATATGAAAATTTTATGATGTATGCAATTTTTTACGTAATTATTCAACGGAATTTAACTAATATTTTTCAGAAAAAGACATTCAATCATTAGTGGCAATTAATCCACGCATTAATAGCCACCGGAATCGTGTATTTTAATGATTGAACTAAGGTGGGACTTGTTATATTCTTGATAAGGATCTTGATTATTTTTAAAAAATATGTCTTCTCTAATTCTAATTCATATCAGTTTCATGTGATTTATATAACTTGTAAAATAAAAAAATCTTCCCTGGAAATTTATGTACTAAATGATGTTTCATAAAATTTAAAATAATTTGCCCCATACGAATTTACATTATCCTTAATTTCAAACTGTTAAATTCCTCTTTAACTTTTGTGTGTTTATTGTTTTTAAAAAGCAATTTAATTTCAAAATCATGATGTCATTATTAGGTATGTTTTAGTGTTAATTTTTTAAAATACTTATGAATTATAAGCAAATTTTACTTGCATGCAGCAATTAAAATGACCATTTTTTTATTTATCAAAAAACATAGAAGTATAATCGAAGTGCAGATATGCAATGTTGCTATAAAATATGATTAATAAGAAGTGATGTGCTGTAATAGAAAAGATGTAACCATTCTTTCGTAGATAAATATTTTAAATATTTTTCTGAGTTTTTTAACATATCATAGTTATATTTCAATACGTTATTATAATAATTAAATGTATTATTATAGTGCGACTGTACTTGCTTATGGAGTAGTGAAATCGAAACAAAATAAAATTAATATTCATCTTTACATCATTCGAAGGTTATGGAGGTATGTAAAATCCACAATTCTATTCCAATTTTTAAGCATACTTTGTAAATCAAATAATTAAATTTGCAAAAAATAACAAATTTGTGCATAAAATAGTCATGTAGTAACAAATTAGATTAAACTAAACAATTTTGCTTATTTTTCTTAATATATTTCATTAAATGACCAAGATTAGACTGTATCATTGAATAAAACATTTTTAAATTGTAAACACTAAATACATAAATAGCGCATTTAATATATTAATTAACAATAAATATTTAAAGTGTTGTGTCCAATTTTATTTACTTTCTCCGAAATAATATCATTTCCATTCTTTTTTAAATAGAAATATTTTAAATTCAATTAAATTAACGTTAATACAAAAAAATTTTAACATTATAATATACAGTGTTATTACAAATAAATCAATGGGTTTTGATACATTACTACATCCGAGCTTGGAAACGGGTGTTTCCAAGACAACGCCAACGAGAGGGTTTAACTACAGTTTCGCGTTCCGTATGGGCAATGTGCGTGTGGTTGCCATGGTTGCTGAGTTAACGTCAAATTCAAATTTGACAGTTCAAAGAAACCAGTTGCTTATGTAAAAGTTTTGGCCATGCGTTACTGATGAAAAAATGAACAAATTTATATCCGTAGTCCCAAGAAATCAACAAATCGAGCTAGCCGCGAAATTTTGAGAAAAATTTTGAAAAAACATTTCTATTTAAGCCATTTTGAAGCCCGGTAGCTTAGTGGCAGCGTTTCACGCTCCCATGACACAAGTCCGAGGTTCGATCCTCGGGCTGGGTAAGGTTGACTCAGCTTTCATCCCTTCAGTGGGTCGATTAACTGAGTAGCAAGCATGCTTGGGAACTAAATACTGGGGGTCTTACATTAGGCTAACCACCTAACTGGGACATATGCTTCGCACCCCAGGGCCCTTGGTCATGAAAACAGTTATGGGTACTGTAGGCCTTGGCCCACATGGGCTGTAGTGCCATGGAGTTTAGTTTTTTAAGCCATTTTAAATGAATATGCTGCAGGCATTATAGCCATATTGTTATGTCAAAGAAAAAAAGGCGCAATCAAACTGATTAATGTATAAAGAGAACTGAAATATCATCCTCACATCTGCTGTATCACACAAAGAGGATATACTGAATATATCCTCTTTGAGTGATATGGCAGATGTCAATATTGTATAGGTGCCATTCTTGAATACTTTCGGTTTATTTCATACATAGCTCGTTGTTATAATCCAGTTATATTCCAAAATAAACGCATCGGAAACCCGATGATTCTTTTGCAGTAACCTTGTGCATAAGATGAAAGATGTAGGCCGACCCACCCGAAGGTATGCGGCAGAGTCGTCGACTGTAATCCATGAGAGGAACAAATTTGCAGGTGGTGGATAAAGTCTGAAGGAGCCATGGGGCTAAAAATATCCGTCTCAAATGGTCTATTGAGTCTCACTTGACTTGGAAGATTTGCCTTTCCTTACATTTTATTTATTAATTCTTGGTTACAATGTTAAGAGTTACAATAGAATAATATACAATGGTTTAATACAATGTTAGGGGTTACAAAGATTAGAAATTATTTACAATTTTACAATATGTGAGTGACATACTACAATTTCTTTTGTTTAGTCGTCTTCTTCAACCTCTTGTTGGAGTTGTTGTTGAAGTTCTTGTGTTAGAATCTCCCTAATGCCTTGTCGGAATTCGGGGTATTTTAGCAGTCTTTGTAAATTCATACTATCATAGTTTTGAGGGTAGTTTTATTGTCGTAATTCAGCGTATTTCTGGCAGCTATAAATGAGATGCTCGGGATCTTGGGTTTCTTGATCGTGGGGGCAGATATCTGTATTATTATGAAACCTCTTTCTGTAAGTACCAAACGTCCCATGTCCAGTCAGTACTTGATTTAGGAAGAAGTCCGAACATAGTCTAATTTTGGAAACTTTGTCATAGATTTGGTAAAGTCTTCTAGTCTTAGTCGAAGTATTCCAGAGATCCTGTGCATAAATTATAGCAATAAATAATCTAACTTTGAAGAATTATTAATTTATTTTTGGCTTAATTGTTAAGACAAAATGATGCGTATCTGTTCGTAAGGAACATTAATTTATATAATGAAGATAAATTTATTTGCAAATGTTAATTGGTGGATAAGAGGTAATCCAAATTATCATTAGATATTAAATTCAATTGAAATTTTCATGTTAAAAAAGGCTAGAATATTTCAGTATATTTTTTAATTTTGTCATCACATAGAATTCAAAGAATTTTTTCATTTGCAAAGTCATTATAAAATTTCTTCTTCATATGTGCCAGGATTTGTATGTAATTCTGAGTATATTTTCTACCGACAAGTTTTAATTACATTCAAACATTACGAACACTTAGAACAGACTATACAATGAAATTTCGAATTAATTTCCTCCAAGCTAATAAACTTACTTTGAAGGAAATCATATAACCTTAAACTTTAGCATTTTATCACAAAATGACACAGGAAACTTCTTTGCTGTGAAGTCACACTGAAATTTATTTTTTAAGATTATTCATATATTTTTACAAATTTTATTGATATTTATTCCTTATTTGTAAGAATATTTGCTTCTTAGAAATGTTTTTTTTTTTTAGAAAAAAAAATATTCTTACCATAAACACCTTTACCATCATAAGTAATTGCAAACTTATATTTTTAAAAGTTAAGCCACCCTGAAGTTACCTCAGCTGACCTCAATTTCAGGTTGACACCACCTGCTTCACTGGTTATGGCTTGCGCATTTCTCTTTCCTGCTTTTGGATCGGGACCCATCTGGAGAGAGACTGTGATACAGCACATAACTGAGAGGTGTGAATCCTACTGGTGGACAAATATACTATATGTAAACAACTTCATATCAGCCAAAGACATGGTAAACCTTGATGCATTTTCATCACTTAAAAATCGTTATCTACTTTTTAAGACTGGTTAATGTATTTTTGAATATTACAACGAATGTTTAAAATTAAGAGATTTTACATATTGTTTCTAAATATTCTTTTCAATATAAATAATGTATTATATTTTTTAACATTGTGTGTGATGTATTTATAATTTTTTTACCCACATTCAAACCAGAAAATGGATGCCAAAAATGTTTTATTTTGGAACTTAAAATTTTATTTTAATACAATCATGAAGTTAACCACAATGAAAAACCTACTGGATTTAAATATCATCTTGGATCCCTGTTACAGAAAGATATATCATCTTTACCAATCTAAGAGCTCTTAGAATTTTAATTGCTTCAGTTTTGTGACTTTTCAGTCTCTATAGGATTTTATGAATATAACAATGTATAGGGATGAGTATTTTGGAACTTTTTGTTCGCCTTTTCAGTGTCGCAGAGTTTATTTTAAGGAACGATGACACGATGCCACATAGAGCCTTTTAAGTCGACGAATTTCTAGAAAGTGAAGATATTCATAGGATGGATTAACCAAACAGATTTTCTGGTTTCAACCCTATACAGCATCACTGAGACGCTCTGGGGAAGTCAACTGAAACTCACAACTCCCCCCTAGTGAGAACCATTTAGGGCCTATAATTAGCGCTGCTGAACGAATGGGATCGATTGCCACAGGAAATCATAAACTGCCTTATTTCAAATAGGATATCACGTTTGATTCATGTACATCTGTAAGATGGGAACGCGTACCTGTGTTATT
Organism: Latrodectus hesperus; assembly: GCA_037975125.1. Lineage (NCBI taxonomy): Eukaryota > Metazoa > Arthropoda > Arachnida > Araneae > Theridiidae > Latrodectus > Latrodectus hesperus. The sequence goes on from JAJQOW010001579.1 coordinate 14,428, forward strand.
AAACTATTATTTTTTTTTCTATTTTGAAACAACTGTAGATGTCTTTTGACTAAAATAAGTATTACACACGGTCATGCACGCGTTTTCTAACTGTTGCTTTGTTATTTTTATTATAATGTATAAATGCATGCACATATCAGTTCGTTAAAATCGGTTCCGTGTACTTCTAGAGATAATTTACCAAATCTGAAAATTCCTTTTAATTTTGAACATCAGTATACTGCCTTATTTCAAGCAATACTTCACTAGGAAGTGTAAAATTATATATTGGTCTGCTTTCGATTTGCAATTTATTTGCAAGTAAAAATTTTCCAAATACATTCATCAAATGTTCATCTAACTCTGCTGCAAAAAAATTCTGTTTCATGGAATATTTTTCTAAAAATTTCTAATATGTATTTTTAGAAAAGTGCAATTCATAATGTGTCAACCTAGTTTCCTAATAAAACCATGTATTCTCTTCACAAAGTATTAATTTCTTTAAAATCTCTCACTAATACTTAAATTATATTTAACGTAGGTAGTTATAAACAAACATTATTGATCAAACTACAATAAAAATAAAATAGAATTCAATCGATTTAATGACTAAATCATATTGAGTTATTGTTATATTAAGACACAACATTTTTTGAAATAAAATAGGTACAAGTTACAAAGTTTTTAAAAAATTTTTAATACTTTGTAGAAGTTTCCAAAATTTGAGTTTTGATTGAGAACCAATAAAGAATCAATAAATGAAATAAATTACCACACACAATAATTATCCAAAATTACCTAACAATATAAGAAATTCTATAAAAAGGAGAAAAACTGAAAAAGATTAATTCAAAAAACTTGCATCCAACATAAAGCATTCATTATAAAATTAATGAATGCATTACAAAAGATGACACAGAAACAATGATTAAAATCATAAAATTCAAAAGGATTTTATTCATAATAATCCTATAACAATAAGGTCAGTGAGCTTAAATACTGAGAATTATACTGCCTCTCATTCTATATCAGATTTGTACACACGATATTTCAATCGAAAAAGCACCAAATATGAACTTATCTTTCTACGCAGAGGATAATGCAAAACTCTCAAGCTCAATGAATCCAAATACAGTGACATATAAAACTCAATTTGTATTCTCTAAACTAGAAAATATTATAAATGCTGAAATGTATGCATTACTTTAAAAATATTATAAATGCTTAAAAATATCAAGTACTCATTAAAGTAACCAAAGCTTGTGGAAGTACACTCCTTTCTAAAAGTTAAGGAACAGCCTTCTGGAAGATATGCACAAAACAGGTATGTATCAATTGCATCAAAAAAGTTTACATAAGAAAGACAGATAAATCATTTACATCAAAAAAGTAATTATTTTTATATATCTATTAATAATATATATTGTTAAAATTAAAAATATGTATATATTATTAAAATTAATATTAAGCAAAATTAATAATATTTCATGTAAATCAAGATCAATAAATACACAAAATTAGATCAGCAATCCACTCAGGGCAAAAGCAGCTGATTTAGAATTCTACAAATATACATTGCTGGCCACCCAAATTGAAACATCAAAAAGAAAGAAATATTATAAAATTTATTTTGTAGATAATATGTTGACTAAGTATCAAATGATTAAATTTATAGACTTCTGTAAAGTATGTTTTCTGATAAAATAGCAGCCATTGTTGGAGATCACCGCTGCCACACACTTCGGCACTGATTCAGAGACTTTGGATGTGTTCTTGGCACATAGCAGACCAAGCAGTTTCCACAGTTGATCTAGTTTGGCATCTGGGGATGCAATCTGGGTCAGTCATTGAGCAACCATGGACTACATATTTTCTATCAGCGAAATATCTGGAGAGCGAGCAGGCCAGGGAAGCAATTCAATCTGGCAATTGACAAAGAACTCTTGGACAATGCGTGCCATGTGTGGTCGTGCATTATCTAGTTTAAATATGGTTGTGGGCAAGCCCTGAATGTGTAAGAAAGGACAACTAGCTCCAACACTTCGAAGATGTTTCCGGAGGCTGTTTAAAGTACCAGCAATGCATACTAGAGGAGTGAGAGAGAGATATCCAATACCGCCCCATACCATAATACCATGTGCAGGACCAGTGTGGTGGTGCATAACGCAGCTTTTCTTTTCTTATTTTCATTCTTACATTCCTTCTTATATTCTTTTCATTATCCTCTCATTCAGACTCGAATGGGACCATCGCGGTGTTGCAGGCAAAAGCGTGATTCGTCAATAAAAACAATTTCATTCCATTCTGCCGTCCACATCTGTCTTTCATCGCACCATTGGCGGTGGAGAGATCTGTGGTTCTTCATCAAGGCTAGACGAAGTAATGGACGTCTTGCAGACAGACCACTCTGCTGTAAACAGCGTTGAATAGTACGCGCAGACGCTGGATGATGCGTTACAGACTGAATGTACTGTGCTATGGTTCATGATATGGCTGAGTTATCCGTCACTGCCATGAGCCCAATTTGCTTGTAATCACGTGAAGTGATGCAGTAAGTTGGAGGCGATCGAATGCGTCGGTCCGTCGTACCCACCTGCATTCAACGATCACATATACGCATTACAGTTGCTAGGTTTCGTACGACCCGACTACTGATTTCCCGGAAAGATAATCCACAATCTTTGCAGGCCACTATCCTTTTTTTATAGAAATTGGATACGTGATCAAAAAAGGATCGAGGTTTTCTACGAGGCATAATTAATCGGGTTTTTTTATTGAAAAACAAAACATTGCCGAACCAAGTCGTCAAAATCTCCAAGCCTTAAATAGCGTTTTAATGTTTCACCTCAGGTGCAGGTGATGTGCGTCTGCTCTAAAATTTTAATCATTTGCATATATCTCCTCCGTTAATGCATATTGTAAATTTCATATTATTTGCATACTTCCTTCAGGGTGTTGCATTTACGGTTGCCAGCAGTGTATATAATCGATAATTTCTATACCCTTGAAATATAAAAGTAAAATTTTAAAAAAAGAACATCTAAATTTCCTTATTTTAATAAATAGAACGAAATGAAATATATAATATCAAGTTATCACTCACACATAAAATTGAATCAATTTGACAAACAGAATTAAATGGAAGGTGAAATAAAATACCAATACAGACAACAACATCTGCGGGGTGCTGACCACTTCGATGCAAAGTATGACGTTTCTGCAATGGTCAAAAACAAAATTCTAAACAACACCTTAAAATCATGCGAAACCATAAATATGACAGCAAAATGCGTACAAAACTAAAATATACAGTTAAAGAGATCATTTCAACTAGTTCTTTTTTAAGTTTGTTGAACCATGATTCCGTTTTAGAATCCCACGGAGCGTTATTCGGAACACATTTTTTGTAAGATCAGTAATACCCCGATCGCACTGTCAATTTTAAATCACTTTAAACTTAAATCTGATTTAACTTAAACACTACGCAGAAAACAGCGTTAACACTGCTTTACAGTCGAAGCTCATTTAAGAAACTTTGCTTTTGTTGTTATTTATTTATTGCTTGTTATTATAAATTATATAATATATTCGAATTTGCTTGTAGTTAAATACGTTTATTGAACATTTATTGGCCAAAATGACATTATGATATTTCAAATGAGAAATATGAAACCAAAGAATGTTGTTGACAAATCTATTTCTTCTCAAACTTAATATTTTATTTTATATTTGTGTTTAATACTTTTGTAAATATTTATATGTTATCTTTTTAATTTTGCATCGCTTGTATTTATTTTGATCAATTTCAGATATTTCCACAAACACTGACAACGAGATAGCAGAAAAAAAGATGGCGCTAAATTAGTTGAAACGTATTTAAATCAGTTCATTAAACTGATTTAAATCACAAGTTATAACTGCGAGAAAGTTCTGCCGTAACTTAAACACATTTGTTGTTGTTACTTATTTCAGGTTGTCTGGCTGGGCTAGGCAACCCCCATAAAACCAAAAATATTTAAAATGTCTAAAAAAATGTGATGGGTCCTGAAGGACATCGTCTTTTTAAAAATTTAGGCACGTTAAGATATGTCCAGGGGAGGCCATATTAACGGAACACCAAGTACAATCTGGAAATGTCCTTTGCCCCAGCTTAAAAGGGATTCCTTTCGTGTGCCCTCTCAGATAGGGGTAAAAAGCAGTTTGATAAGATCTTGGTCTAAGATTGAAGGTCTCACCCGGTCTTTTGGTGAAGTACCATGGATGGTTGGGAGGAATTTTTATAACTTTATTGAATTCAGTTTTTGCCAAGGAAGAAATCTCACTAGATGTGAGCTCTCCTCCTGGGTTTACTCCCTCCTCTTACGCCGATCTGGCCAACGCGTTTAAAAGCGCAATGCGAAAGAGGTATTAGAAGTAAAACTATTTCAGGAACTTTTGGGACATTCTCCCTATAGTAACTTGCTAATCATAGCAGACTTCTGTCTTCCTTTTTAGAGATAGACTTAGACAAATTCTAGATAAAGATAATAAACTAACGTGAGTCCCAGATCTTATTATGTAGTCTAGAAACATCACCTGACTCTTTCCAAAATCAAATTTGTCTAGATTTGCAGTTAGATCTACGTTTCTTAAAGTCTGAAACACTTGGTCAATGGGATAGAGATCGAGTCTAAGAGAATATTGCTAGATCATAATGTATGAATGACACTTCTTAAGATTTGCAAGTACATTATCCATGTATTTTTGAAAGGTATTTCCGGTATTTTGAAGCCAAAAGAAAGAACTTCCATTCATAATGACCAGATCGTGCGACAAATGCTGCAGAGTGTTTTTTCTTTTTTCATCGGGATTTTTGCCAACATCCAAGTCAGATTTTAATACATTAAACAACACATTTCTTTGGTAAAGTTTCAAGTTACTTTTCGAAATTTTCAAGTGGGTCCAAATGTCTTCAATATATTTATTTATAGAATCTGCCAGTGCATAGGGGCTATCCACAAAGTCTTCATCTTGATCAAAAATCATACCAACATGGTCTATACGAGCAATATCAGCTTTTTTTGTTTATGTGAAGATCTCTTATACTTCCGTTTTTCATTTCAACTTTGGTAGAGTGACTCCTTGTAAACTCAATCACAGTAGCTGGTCCTTGTTAAGTGTTAAGCAATTTATGCGATGATGATGGCATTAATCGGAAAACATAGTCTCCAACATTGAAAGTTTTTTCTTTAGATCTTGGTATGTATTCTTATTGAGATATTTTGGACTTTACTGATGCAATGTCACAAGTTCTTTTTAAATTTTATAAAAGATATTGTAGATAATTTCCAATTGAATGGGGAGCTGTGAGTGGAATGCTACGTTTATCTCCTCAAATCTCTTTAAGCAAGGATAACGATTCTATGTGGTCTTCTTCCATACACCATCTGGAAGGGGGGCAAACCACTTTTGTCTTGACAAAACAGAAGATTGGGAAGATAAAAATCCCAATTTATTCCATGCTTTTTTTTATTTGTGCTCATCATCCCTTTTAAGGTTCTATTCTCTCTTTCAACAGTTCCCATATTTACGAGGTATCTTGAAGGGGAGAATCATGGAGATACACACACCAAGCAAATCCTCAAAAACTCAGTTAAAGTTTGATCATGAAATTCATTCCTTGGTGGAAGCAAATTATTTTGGGAAATCCTATTTGAGCAAGAATTCTCATCTAAGCTTTACATGTTGTTTGACGGGAGTGACTTCTGCCCATCTGGAGTCAGTTGTACATATCACAAACCGATGACCTCTTCTGATTTGAGGTTCTCGTGGTCTGATAGAATAATAAAAATTACCAAAAGTAAAATAAAGTTCAGCTCATTACTCCATAAATACTTCATTTATATGTAAATAAAAAAAAACTTAACTTGAACATTAACTAATACTTATTGGTAATTTCTATGATTTGTTAACTGAAAGAACTGGATAAAGAAATCAATTTACATTATTAGAATTTATAAGAAGCAATCCCAAGTAAAAAAAAAAGCAAACTAAACCTATATTCTAAAAAAAGTATTATTTATATTTACTTTCAAATTTACTTATTTAGGTATATTAGACAGTATTGTATTTAGAATTACATAATTTTTATATTTTTTTACATTTCCACTTATAAGTTTAACACTCTGCTGTAGAAACACATAGTTAATATTAATGACTTTAAGAAAGATGATTTTCTAACGTTCTGCGTTTTTTTCCTCCATTTGATAACTTTCTTTAGCACTTTTTCTATATTTTCTTATTTGTTATTCCTTATTATAGAAAATTATTTTTTATAGATTTAGCCACGTACATAAGATAGTAGCTATACAGTTTCGTAATCTGAGTGCATTTTTAAAAAATAATGAATTTTTTTATCCCCCGTAGCCAGTAAGGGTTTTTTAAACAAACTAGCAAGTGCGATAAATATCCAATAATTTATCATGTTTACCAAGTTTAGTGGTGATTATGATAAATCCCCGTTAATTAACAAGATCGTTTTCCAGTAACTATACATAATGTAAAAAATCTAAAATTTATTACAATTTACCATTTTTCATATAAAGCAATATGTGCAATGCCTTTAAAAGTAGATTCAAAAATATTTTCTTTCCCAATTGACTGCATCCACTATCTCAGAACCGAAGACTTTCAAAGTCTTTTATATTGTTTGTTTATACTTAATTCATAACCTATATATTCACCTTAATCTGTTGACTCTCTAAGGACAACTCAGAATCAACACAGAAAAATACTCTTGGTTTTGTCACCAAGGATGAACCAATGAAGATCCGTAATTTATTATGGAACTAATTAGGAAAAAATTGGTAATACTCACAATTACCAAATTTATTAAAATGTTTTGCTTTAGATATTATAGTAATTTAGATAATACATATAACAATCAAATTCAAAACACAGGCAACTTTAAATTCTATGAATTAAAAAAAATTTAATGACCTATAGATCTTTTAAGGGATTAAATATGAAGTTGTTGATTTTATTTCTCAACAACATTCAAAATATTAGAGATTTTTACATATACCTTTCATTAATAGTTAACCTGTTGCTCAACAGATACAGCTAATTTATTTTCCTTCTATAAAAAACTCACCTTAAGTGCATTTGAAACTCAAAGAAGGGTATCACTTCAATTTTTACGATTTATAATAATGTGCTCGCACGTATTAGTTAAAGCCCAGTAGACTCATGGTGCTACTAAAAATTCTTTAAAAGAATAAAATATTGCGTAAACAATTATCTATACTTTCAAAATATGTCTTTATTGCGTACATGATTCTACTGTTTAATATACTTATAAGAATAGAACAAAGCAAATTTCTCCTCTGTAATTTTTCCTACTTTTTTGTACATCTTTAAGAAGAAATTATCTGCTAATTGAACATAATTAAAACTTTTATTATTATTTATTTTATCAAATTTTCTTTTTTTTATACTATAAGTTGTACGCAAACATTGTTGCCATTGTTAATAATATTATCAAATTTTGCGCTAACTTATCTACATAAAACTTCTGGCTGAATTTAATTATTTCTTTTCATTATTCTTCTGATCAATAAAAAGATTTCTAGAAAAGAGGGCAGATTAGGAGGCATTCATAACTTCTGAAAATTTAATTTACAAAAGCAAATGATCTTCTGATGGATATTAAAATTTCTTAAAAGAGGTAAATGATAATTCGTAGGTAAAAACCTCATCAAGTAAATTAAACTGAGAGAATTTTGTCTACTCTTTGATGTTCCAGTGATCCAGATTAATTTCTGAAAAGTGATGTTTATCATTGCATGTGTAATTTATTTTTCATAAAAAGAAAATGTAAATTACTCATGCTGTTAAAAAAAAGTACTTTTTTTAAAAAAATATAATAAAATATACTTAACTTATTTTAATTCAATAGGCGTTTTTTTCTTTTAGTTCCGAAGTTTAATAACCGGTGAAAACATTTATTATGAAAACTGAGAAGGGCTGTAAAATTTGGAACTTATGATTATGTATTCCGATTTCCAAAATGTATTAATATTTTACTTTGTTATTTGAAAACCCTTTGTATCTAAGTATTGCTGAATATTGACATTAAATTATAAATTATACAATAAATTTTTAGTGGACTGTATATATATATATATATATATATATATATATATATATATATATATATATATATATATATATATATATATATATATATATATATATATATATATATAATAAGATAGATAAATCCACGAACAGTTCATTTATCTTTTTATGTATTAGTGAAAACAAATTTAGCGCTTTTCTATATGTATATATATTGATATTTTTAGTTCATACATTGAATTTATGTATTTTTTTAGTGTCTGGATTGGTATTGGTACCTTGCAGTAGACACTCATTTATACCTTCTTAGTCTAATTGTATTGATTCCTCTAAAAAAGTAAGCAATACTTTTATTTAAAATTTATCAAATATGTGAAAATACATAAAAATAATATTTTTAAAAATAAATATCTCCATTTAGACATAAAAATACCCTACTTTGTTAGTTACAAGTTTTTTTAATTACGTAAGAAATGTATATGTACTTCTTCCTTTTATAACTTGCGCATTTAAAATTAATTTTTATGTTGCAATTGTTATGATAAATAGTATAGTTTAAATGATATTGATTTTTATGAGTTTGATAATGAAATATATTTTCCATTTTAATAGAAATCCACGTTTTGCCTTTACTCTCAACGGAATTGTTTTCTTCTTGGGAATTCTAATAACAGCTATTTCGAATGTCTATTACAAGCTTCCTCCTACAGCAATTTTTGTTTACACTCATCCTGAGTAAGTAATTCATTATATTATTCATTTTATTGACGTTAAGGTATTTATACAGTAATAGATATATATTACTAATTATAAGATATTTCGTTTCAAAAACACATCAGATGCCGATGAAAAAATATTAAATTGTAGTTAATAAAATGTTTAGAGAATAACTTCAGATGCTGTTATCAAACCATAAATATTATTCTATTGCATTATTCATACATTCTTGTATATACTTTCCAGAGAATATGGATAGGTTGGCTTTTAAGTTTTTACAAACGGAAAATAAATACACTATTGAAATTTGTCTTCTGGATATTTGTAAAATTCATTTTTTTTATCTTGGAATCTGTGACTTCTTAGAAAATTATTAGCGTACTTTCTTTACAGCGAATGATCTAAAGAAGCAAGGGAGTGAAAAATGGAAGTAACTCGTGAAGATTTCCGTTGAATGATTTTTTATCTTATTTATAAAAGCCTTACTCGACAACAATCCTTACTATCAATTTTGTGAATCTTTGTTAAAGGAACACCATTTGAAAAGACTGTTAACATTTGGTTTGCAGAATTTCACCGTGCTCATGTGTCCGTGAATGATGAAACTCGGGCAGGACAACTAAAATCGGTAGTGATTTTAAACAACATCGATGTTGTGCGCCAGAACAGCATCAGTGTTGATGTCACGTGTCATGAGATAGAAGCATCCTTTGGTATATTTCACAGAATGGAATACATTCGAATTTGTGTGAACATTTAGCTGCCAAAAAGATTTGTTCCAGATGGATTCCACACAATTTGCAAAAGCTCAAAAAGGGGTACCTTGCAAATTGATGTAAGAAAACCTTATAAAAATTCAAAGTGTGAACTGTAACTCCTTATATAACATCGTTACAGATGACGAAACTTGGATACATTCGTATGAGCTTTAAAAGAAACAACAACTACTGTTTGGGTATTTCCAGATGAAACATCCTATAAAAGTTGTTCGTTCAGGGTGTATTTCCATGAAAATGATTGCTTGTTTTTTAAGGCTTACAGGACATATTGCAAACATTCATTTAGATGATCGAAAAATGTTTAACACTAAATGGTATAAAAAATTTTTTACCAAATGTCATTAACAAGAAATCAGGAAACTACGCAGTATATGAAACAATTGATTATTTGAAGGTTAAAATACCGAATTATTAGTCTCTCATTGCCTATATTTCTTGATTTGTCTCCTAACAATTTATTCTTGTTCCCTTATATCAAGCAAAAATTTCGTGAGCAATGATTTTTATCGCATCAAGAAGTGTTTGATGCTTTCCGAAACTGTCTTTCTGTGATATTAACTTCAGAGTGGAAAAAGAGTATAAAACTTAAAGGGTAATATTTTGAAAAGCAATAAAACAATTTGTTCGCAAACTATTATTTTTCTTCCTACTTTTTTTAAAAATTTAAAGGCAACCCTCGCATTTATGCATATTTTCTGAATTACAGCACAATATCTCGTTTCATAAGAACCATACCTTTAAATGCTTAGTTCCGTATCCAGTTGTTCTTTTAAAAATAATTTTTAGGTTTCTATGGTCAATGTCTAATTAAATGTTTGTTTATTCCTTACAGTAAATTTTTATATTGATTCTCACTTGCTAACAAATATGAATGTAAAATCTTTAATAGAATTAGAAACAAATGTTACGTTTCCATACAAAAGAAAATCAAAATTTTGGCCAACTTTTTTTTAATTAAATTTTAAATTTTCATGGAACAAGAGAATAATTTATTATTTACTCTTATTAATAAAATATGAAAATTAAGAATATTCAACTAAAGGTTATAATCTTAGTAGATGGAATATTCTTTTTCATTATAGTTGAAATGTTTGTGTGTTGAAATGAATGTATAGTTTTATTATGGTTGTTATATTGTATATTGAACTAGGCAAAAGTTAATTTGTAATATTTTTTTATAATTGTTAGTTTCATAAAATAAATATTTCAATTTTAATAAATGAAATTTTTTTGCTGACACAAAATTGATGATAACCGATAAAATTTTCACGTCTCAAATATTCATGAAATATCCTTATTGTTCATTCATATAAAATGTAGCTATACAGATTTCTGAAATTGAATATGGAGATCAGGTTTTCTTAAATGAAGATTAGTGATGGTTATTTGAGAAAGAATTTTATTAATACGTTCCCTGCGAATCTTGTAATGAACGTGGAATTTTCAAATGTGAAATAGCCTAGTGAGAAGTAATATTTTTCCGATATTTTACTTTTCACTGTATAAACTTCCATTCTATTGAGTCAGATATAACTTTACTAATATGATGGCATTTTAAAATTGATTAATAATTTTTAGTGGTAAGAAAATTCATTATTTATTATAACAATAATAATCAGTAAAAATTTTGATAAAAAGGATAAAAAACCAATCCAAGAATTATTTCAAAAACTTATTAATTATAGTTATTTTCATATAATTATAACCATAAATCTTTGGAAGATGGATACTTATTAAATTTAAATAAAATGTCAAAAATTCACCTGAAGCTAAATTTTTTCGAAAATGCTTCATTGTTAAGAAATTTGTACTGAAAATTCTTTTGGAATATTTAATGATGTGAGTTATAAATTATAAGAAATAGTCTAGATTTTATCTTGAGTGTTGAGAATGCGCCAAAAAAGAAGTTAGATTTGTTTGTCGCTCAGTGGTAATCAATAGTAGTTTCTCAATGTAAGTGTTTTTTACGCCAGACAAAATAATATCCATTCTATTAAAATAGAAATCTCTTTAAAAAATTTTCATACTTACTCAATACAACCAGTTTAATTTCGTCATTGCCTTAAAGTTGCTGACTAGTCATATCGTTTTAGTTATATCCAAAAACAAGGAAATTTAATGATCTTATGAAAAATTCCTGTGAATTTCATTATCAAGTTTGTTTGTTTTTTTCTGAATAGTATGCGTTTTTGCAATTGTTGGCACTAATAAGATGCTTTCCCTTTTTTGTACTACAAATGGTTTTTGAGTAATGTTTTAATATCTGTTCAAAATTTGAGAAACAATTTGATTATTGTGACTTAAGTTGAAACTTGGAATACGGTTATAATTCTGACTCATTAAATATTTTCACTTGTAAAAAAAAATTCAACCCATATCTATCAAACTCTTACTTTTCCACCATACAAAATAATAATGTTTTATTTATAACCACCTCTTCCACCAACTATGTAAAACCAAATTTAATTTTTAGATTCTACTACGTAATATATATATATATATATATATATATATATATATATATATATATATATATATACAGGGTGATTATAAAAAAACTTTGCCAACATCTGCACTTCTAGCGTCCATTCTATTTAACCGATCAAGATGATACTTCAAATATAGTTCTTTTGAGATATGCGCTCGAGATTCTGTGAATGGCAACACAGTGGCCCTCGCGGTTACAGTTATAGTGACAGAAACTCGAAATTTTCGAATGGCAACGCCTACTTTTTACCATCGCAAAATGTTCAGCACATGCAAAAACCCTAAATAGCGTTGAAACGGTACCGATATGTCCGAAAACCGACGTGTTATACACATACAAACAGTTCTTCAAGGCGCACGGAGGAATAATGCATACGACAGAGACAAGACACTGCTCAATGATGAGAACACATAGAGAAAAAAATCTTTATTAATTTCAAATATTTTCCACATGAGTGCCATCACAGGCAATTACGCATTGCATGCGGGAGACGGTGGACAATGTCGCTGCACGCAACATGGCACGAGGGATGTTTCCAATCTCACGCCGTATAGAATCCTTAAAGTCCGACAATGTTTGAGGATTGCACAGATAAACTCTGGATTTGAGATAGCCCCAAAACCAGAAATCCATAGGCGTCAGATCTGGGGATCGCGCAGGCCACGGAAAAGGATAATAGCGTGAGATGATGCGATCACCAAAATGCTGATCCAGGAGCCTTTTAACTGACCTCGCTATATGTGGAGGTGCGCCATCTTGCATCCAAACAATGTCATTGAGTGCATTCAGCCGACGCAACTCCGGTAAGACATAATTTTTCAGCATGGCTGCATACCGAGGGCCCGTTACAGAACATGTTGCAGGGCCAGTCGGGGTCGTTTCCTCAAAGAAGAACGGGCCCAGAACAAATGTAGCTGTAATGCCGCACCACGCAGTCACTTTGGCGTCAAATAATGGTACTGGCGCCACAGCATGAGGATTCGTCTCTCCCC
>JAJQOW010001579.1:30000-42034 GCA_037975125.1 Latrodectus hesperus
TCTAAATTTGAATGTCTCTAAATTACCACCAAGTATTGACATTTATCATAGGCCTACAAAGTCAATATATCTTAATTATTTTAAAAATTGGTGTTAGATTTCTTGATTACAACACTTTGAAATTCGAAATGATAATAATGTTAGAATAATAGTTGAGGAATATCAAGTTCGAAGCAATTTAAAAAAATTTACTATATTTTACATTCATGTAGGTAAACAAGTATTTATTCAAAAGATATTTTTATAATTAATGACGTGAATATTCTACTTGTGACAGACGGAAAGGTCAAACAGTGTTGTTGTTGCTAATAACACTTGGACAAGCCAAGCTCGCTATGCCTTGGATATGCGAATTTAAGTCAATTGTGTCTTTCGTTTAATCAGAGCACCATAAAGGTGCTCTGATTAAACGAACGGTCTCTGGCTCTAGCATGGGTTATTTGAAAACCAAAAGTACGACTTTTGGTTTTCAAAACCTCCGATAGGTGACAGCACCAGAGGACCTACTGCATCGATTTTGGCATTGATCTGAAGGGAGAGTAAATTTCTCCAGACCATTGCACCCATGGTAAATGCTCAACGACTGACCACAGGACTTTTGATTCCACAGATTAAACGAGCAAGTATATCGCATGTACTCGGTGAGTCTTTGGCAGCATTGAGAATCGATCCTTCCGAATGGAAGGCCGATACCCTAACCACTAGGCTACCACGGCCCCTGGCATAATATGTAAATTTCTTATATACATACTTAAATATATTATCCTTAAATATGAATTTAAGCAACTCTCTTCTTTGAAGGTTTTTAGATGAGAAAAAATGTATGTAATTCAATGAAAAATCATGTATTTTAATTTCATTCTTTATTTCCAAATTGATTATGTAAAATACATATCCAATGACAATTTATAATATCATTTTTATAAAGTATATTACGTATGAAAATATAATCATAAAACCTTTCCAGTTAAGTGTTTTACCAAACATATTTATTTGTATTACTAACATTTCGCAAAATATTTTCAGAAAGCAATGTAATATTTTAAATTTGACAATAATTTAGAGGAATATGTGATTATTAAGCAATAAACTGTCGTAAAAATAGATAATTTTAAGTTATCTATAGTTGAGCGTCTAAATATAAACATATTCTAATAATTGAAAAATTAACTAATTTACTTAATTTTTCTTGTGTCTTTCATTCTTCCAGTTCACTGTTATTTGCGGATGGATATTGTCTTTTGTTCTAGGACTTGTCGTTATTTATGGAGTGCATGACTGGAATCAAGGTAACACCCCCAATCTGTTCGTATCTACACTGTATGCTTGTATGAGCAAAGTAATCTGGTCTCTGGCTCTAGCATGGGTTACTGTAGCATGTATGACAGGAAATGGGGGTGAGTTACTAGACATATGATTATATTATAAATTACTAAATTAAGTTTTTCTGCAAGTTTGAACTTAAAATAAACAAAAAAAGAAACTGTATTTATTACTTTTTACATAATACTTGTATTTTTAAGAATTTTATTTAAACAAAATATCAATGCTATGTTTTCAATGAATTTCATCATAATTTTTAGCAATAATCATATTTATTTAAATAAGTATTTTTTTGATCTGTGAAATTTTAATCTGCCACTGAAATATATTTTGTTAATGAATATATATGTAAAGAATACTGTAATAAAAAATATAGTTCTTAAAATGGTATGCATATAAACACTATACTCTAATTTGAGTTTCTTTATAAATTAAAATCCATTATAGAAAATGCGAACACCAAAATAAATGTAAAACTTATCAATAAATATTCAAATTACTAATGGTAAAATGATAAGTTGAAAAGATAATTTTCGACTGAAAGTGTCATTTTTTTATTTGCGAATCTTAATACTCAGATGATTTTCCATGTTTACAAAATAGTTTTTTTTTTGTTTTACTATGTGTCAAATAATAACTAAGTTACAGGAATTTTAAAACGCATCGGATTTTGGAAACAATACAGAATGTTGCATATTTAAATCAGCAATTTTAAAGAAAAGAGGTACATCATTTATTTTTAGTTTACATGTTTTTTCTATGATGTTTTGCTTAATACCTTTAGCATGTACTAATTGAGGTCATTATTTGTCTTATACATTCGGAAAGAAGTGACAATATCGTAGCTATCATAAGCCAAACTATCATTTTACAGGCGACTTTCTCAAAACTGTTTTTACTAACTCCAAATTGTAAACAAAACACAACAAATAATAAGGAAGATTTTTCTTTGAAACTTTACATACATGTTGTAACCATTATTATGAATGAAATGAAGCAAAATTTTAAATACATATGGAGAACTTTTTAATTTACCTCTATTTATAAAGGGGATGCTTGGTAAAGTTTTTTTAAAATATCTGTATTGCTGCGTAATTTTAACCATATTTTTATCACTCATTATTTTTCCTAGATTTCTCTTCACTTCAAAAAATATTGTCCAATAAACCTTAATGTCCCAAATTAAATTAATTTTACGGCATTCCAATTTTCTGTCGAATGTTAGACGTTTTGTTAAAATTTCACTAAAATTTGCAAAAATTGAATAAAATAAACAATTTTACATAAAGGATATTATATGCATTTACAATTTTAACTAATTTTATGTTTTACATCATACATAAAAGCCAGATAAACGAAAATTTAAATTAAGTTTTAAGAAAACGATTGCTCGAACATCGGTGGATACCTTAAAACTGGGTGATATATTAATGAAAATTATGTGTAGATTGTCTAGAGTATAATATTTATTATATTACATCTTATTTAAAACGAAATGATTGAACATTTAAACATTTTTACTGTAAATTCATTTATCTAAAAGTTCTTTTTTCTTGTTTCAGCCAGAAATCATAACTTTTGTACAACATTTTTACTTATTTTAGGTTTTATAAAAACTTTCTTGAGTTGGGATGGTTTTGTACCTCTTTCACGATTAACTTACATGGGATACTTGATCCATCCTATAATTATAGGTAGTTATATTGCTAGTAGTAGGGCAATGATAAGAGTAGAACATCGGACTGTAGTAAGTACTATCTTTTAAAAAAGGTGTTTTTTTTTTAAATTCTCTTGTAATCTCTTAGAATACTCGTTTCAAGAATTTATGATATAAAGCGTAAAAATTTTGTATTATTAAATATAAACTATCATTTATTGTTATAAGTGATATATTTATCTATCTATCTATTTATATATATGTATGCCATTTTACACTAAAAGATAAACATGGATATCTACTTCGAAAAATATTTTAAAATTAATTTTAAAAATAATTCCTCTATGAAAAATAATTTTACTTTAAGAAATTTCTGCTTTGCGTCTAAAAATATAAAATATTTATAAATAAAAATCAAAAATAGTAATCTGACATTATTATACCTCTATAGAAAATGAAAAAATTCTTAAACCATTGAATCGGTTAAAACTTCTACTAAGATAGGATTTTTCACGTAAAGAATTTATCTTTATATTAGTTTTACCTTTTATTTGCCCAAAATGGTATTTTGTTAAGCAAATTGCTTAAAAAATTATGCAAAATATTTGAATATGTGCATGAACTTAGTATATTTTTTATGGATAAAAGGTCTTAACATAACCAGCTGTAAGGGATTTCATTCATCAGTAACAACTCCAATATTTTGTTGATGAATTATTATTTGGCCATTATCTAAGAGTCAGATTTATACAGTATTAAATACCCGTGTTTTAGATGCTCCTTTCTTGTCTTATGTCAACAATTTTTAAATATGCGAAAATATCCGTGTTTTATGTATTCTTAGTTATTTAATTATATATGCATAGCCAACGATGTTATTTTTCTTCATCACTATATTTTAAAAAATTCATTATTTATGTATACAGTTGATAGATATAATAATATTGATTCGAAGAAAAAGTATAAATTGGATCATTATGATCTTAGCTGGAGAAGAAGATGGTCATAAATAAAAATAGTTTACATGTATACCTCTTGAAAAAATTTTACTTTAAATAAGTTATGCTAATAATTAATTTAAAAATTCATTACAAAAATACTACATACAAATTCAAACGTTAAGCTATATTAAAACCGAAATAAATTTTAAATGTAGTTAACAAATTGAAAGAATTGCTTGGCTAAATCAGAAAGAAAGGAAAGCTTGAATATAATTCATTAAAATATTTAATTTTTTTTTTTTTTTTTGAGCCTATAAAGAAAATTTTCGATTTTTCCATTCATTAATACTACATTTTTTATAAATAAAACTAGCCTGTTTTTGTTAAGAGAGTGAAGAATCCTAAAGTTTTTTTAAATGTTAAATTCACGCTGTCATTCTACAAGTTTCTTAAAAATGTGAATCAAGTTAAAACATTTAATGCAGGAATAGATTGCTTAAAAAATATCATCATACATCAACAAGAAAATTTGTAAGCAAAAATAATTTGCATGTATTTATACTACAAAAATATGTAAAAAATTTCTCACTTTAATTAATAATATAGATAAAGTAATATTAATCCAAATTATTTTATATCCAATATACTAACCATGTTGGAAATATTATGTCAAGCAAATATTTCCTGTTCTATATGTCTCAAATGCTTAAAAAATTATATAATAATTAATAGTAAATTTTGAAGATGAATATTATAAATATTTACATCATAAATCAAGAAGTGCATTGCATTGTGCAATAATTGACACTGTAAAATTGATCATTATTAAATTAATTTAAAGAACAAGATATCAATTAATATTTCTTTTAATTCATGTTTTCATATTATTAACAACAGAATTTATAGTGAATTAATAAATAAATAAAACAAAAGAAAAATAATCTTTTATTGCTGATAGATTTAAAAACAATTTTATTAAATTTGTCGTGTCTGAAAGTTTACTGAATCATTGGATTCAATAAGCTATACTACTTTTCTTAATCTTTTCATTTTTTTATGATCATGTTATTTGCCAAAAACAACAAATTTGGAAAATCAGATTAGTCCATAACTACATTCTTTAAATAATCATTTTAATTTTTTTTGTTCAATACATAAGAATTAATTTTATCGGCTTCTCTTAATTGTTGTACATTTTTCTAAATTGAAAACAATGTATTATAATTTACATAATGCAAAATATATTAATATGTTATTAAATGTTTTTTTTTCAATATTATATTTACATGTAAATAAATATGATAATCAAGGTCTTAATAAAATATTATTAGTATTTTTCAAAGTTATTACAACACATAAAATAGTTTTGAAAGTTATTACGATTTAAATAAGTTAAAAAAAATACCCAAATAAGCTATAATCAAATTTAAAAAATTTAAGTGTGAAGAGACTTAAAAAATCCTATTAAAATCTCATTGTAAAGTATTTATTTACCTGTCCATATATCTTGTGCTATTAAAGGTACGATGAGGTTTAAAATTACCTTATGAAAATCTTTAGAAAATGTTTATTTGCTTAAACTTAGCAAAGTATTCTTAATAAATAATCTGTAGCCATTTAAACTGAAATGAATAACATGACTTATACCATTACTGCGTGAAATATGAGATAGAGGGAGAAAGAGAAATACAAAGTCTATAAATAACTAACAGAAAACTCACATATATGCGTAAACTATAAATATATGTGCTTGTTTTCCGTAATAAATAAAAATTCATATTTGTATTCACACTGAATAAAAAATTTTTTCCTTAATATAGAATTATTTCGATATTAAAAATAATTCGTTATGCTAATAAAATAATTTTGTAGACATATAAATCCCATACTATTATATCTATTCGCGTAAGGCTGCTGATAATCACAAAATAATGTTTTCTATATTTGAAAATTTGAGCAAGAAACACTGTATATCACAAAATAAAAGAATTCCATTTTTGAAAGTTTGAACGATGAAACAAAATATTTCAATACATATGGAATAAAAATTAATTTTTTTTCTTTGGAATTAATTCAGAATATTTTATTATTGTTGTTTTTTGTGTTTGTTAATGAGATAAAATAAAATGTATTTAATACTACATTGCTATCACTAACCTATGTTTATTTCTTGCCTTTTATTTCAGGTTCACATGTACTTTGCTAATATTTTAATGACTTATATTGCTGCATTTGGTCTTAGTCTTTTGTTTGAGTCTCCATTCTTGGCTCTTGATAAAGTATTTCTAGAATTCTTACAGCGAAAAAAATCTACTCAGGAGACCAAAGAGCCTTGAAATTGAAATGATGAATTACGAGAAAATAGTTCAAAATGAGATTAATTAAGGCCGAACTTTACCATGTTTGCTTAAAAATACAAAAATAAACATAAGCTTATATTATATATAGTAAACTCAAACAAAACGTGAGAATGAATTTTGCATGTATTTATGTATAATAAACTCTAGCAAAACTTAAAAAAATGTTGCACATTTTTTATAATTTTTTTTATTTTTCTCGTTTTTTTTTTTCAAATTATTACTTTTTTTGTTGAAAATTGTTTTGAATTATAGTGTTTGAAGATAAATAACTTTATTTTGCATAACGTATTTGAAAAACTATTTATACTTTAAAATATTTTTCACTTAAATACCAAAACTTTCTTCACTCAAATCCCATATTTATACCATGTTATTTGTACGTTAATTCATCATGAGCCTAATTTAATAATTAGTTATTCAAAATGTTTAATATTTTGTTGTCAAAATTAATTATATTTTGCTGAAATAGTTAAATTATCAAAATAAATATGAATTTCATGTCTTGAAATAATTCATCCATTTATTATTAAAATTTCTATTCTCCATTTAAAAATTTATCCAAGTGTAAGTAAATTATTATATATCTTTAAAATTTAGGTAATTTTATATTCGAAATTTTTCGTTCAATGTTTTTGAAGGTAAATATTCAGTGTTAAAAAATTCACTAAATTTTAGGTTGTTTTAAAATTATTTTTCAATAATTGCATATATATCAAGGGACTTGTGTTTCTGCTAATAATAAATGTTATTTAAAACTTGAATTTTTAATGATTTCTTATTGGTAGAATTATTTTTTTCTATTTTTTAATTAATAATTTTCTTCTTGTGTTTTAATTTTTCAATCTAACAGCCTAAAGATTAGCACTCTGCCTTTCAGTTCAATTGTTTGTGTGTTCTATTCCCAGACGGATATGGATGAATATAGTAATTTAAAATGTACTTTGAACTATATATATATATATATACTTCCGAATGAAAATATTCTTAATTTGTAAAAATTGATAATAAACAGTCTAATCATTCATTGTTCACATTTTGTTCTGACATTTTAACACATTTACATTATATCCATTTATCTACTCACAGTTAAAGAAGACACTAAAAATTTTATTTCCTTTCAACAGTGATGTTTTCAAAACTTGAAAATATATGTGTGTATAGTTGAACTTCCTTAAAAAGCTTAATGTAATTATTCATTTGAAAACTGGTAAAACCTGTGCTCTTAAAAACTAAAGAATGAACTTATGTTTTGTATGAGAAAAATGGTTGAAAGTTTAAAATGCTTGAATATGATAAAATAGTTATTAAAATTGTAAAAACATTAGGAATTCACCTCTTCTTGGAATATCAGCGATCGATTATATTTTCTACTTATGTTTGAATTATTAAGCTTACTTACATTTAAAGTAGTTGATGATGAAAGTGAAGTAGATCAAATAATATTTACAAATATTTAGAATTGTTTCAAGATTTGTGCCTAGATCAAACAAATCATGTATCTTTTGGAATCAAACTTAATTCAAGTGAATTTTACAGAATATTGTGCTCATTGCTTATGGAGCTTCCATGTTTTTCTGTATGCTTTGAAGATTTAAAATTCGATGAAAAATATTTCTGCATGCAGTGATCATTTGATCCAATGCTTAAAATGTCTGCAAAAAGGTAATATCTATATAGACAACTTCAATAATCATTTTTATTGAATAATTTCGTAACTAGAACGAGAAATTCATCGGAACAATATCTCAGCATGTTCAATGAAAACAGATAAATTATTCAGGCATCCCAATCTATAAATATCATAATTGAAATACTTTTAGGCGGGGTAACGAATTATTTCAAAATTTTATCGAATTCATTGTTCCTAATTTATTTTAAAGATATTTGCTACTAAAAACATAATTGTTTCGCAGTAAAAATTCCTCTGATAATTATAAATTTGTCTTCATCAAATTGAAAACTAATGTTTCTATTGACAGAATTTTGATACAACTAAACACAAATTTGACACAAAGAAATGCACAAGTTACAAATTCAACTGTTAAAGCTGAAATTTTTTCTTACATAATAAATGATAATGAAAATCCAGAGGACTACACATCTGCATATTAAAAATAAAATTTCATTAAACAATAAAAGAATAATTATCAATTTCCCTTTAAAATGTTTCGTAACAATTTATTTGATAAAAATAATGTTACACTAATAACCAATGACAAACTACAAAGTAAACAAGAAAGTTCTTGCCATTTTTAATTAACCAAAAGAACTGGCCTACAGAAGATATATGTCCATTGTAAGTCCTCGAAGCAATCCCCATTGATATCATGCATCTTTGCGAATGTGTCTTTAATTGTGCAATTTCCTTGCGGTAAAACTCGGTAGGTTTGGACACAAAGAAATCCGTGAGTGGTCGGCTCAAATCTGCTTCATTAGCGAAGGATTCTTTTAGATTAGAGATGATTTTGCAGGAAATGGAAGAGGTGGTAATCTGATGGTACACGGTCAGGTGAGTAAAGAGTATGGCACAAAGTCTCCCAACCAAGTTGCTGTATGGTATTCTTTGCCACCAGCATGACATGCAGTCTTGCGTTTTCGGTGACTTGTTCGGTGACTTGATCCAGCAGCTGATATGCCCATTTTGAAGTCGTGAAGCAAACATCACCTAACGAACTCATTCGACACATCCATTTCTCTTCACTACCTAGGAATTACTATTGATGAATTTGCATGGTGGACCCAATTATAAAGTGACTGATATTCCTACTCTTGACTGACCTTTGTTTCAACCACATCATTCAATAATTTGCATACTATTTCTGACTTCATTCAATAACAACTTGAAAACAGCAAGAACTTTCTTGCTTACCTTGTCTTATATGGTATTTTTCTCTTCACGATATAAAATACCTACTATAGGATCATTTCGATTAAATTGATGTATGTCGTTTTTTAATAAAACAGATTTAGAAAATTCTATGTATCAAAAATGCAGAAAATTAGGATCTATATTACCTCCCTAAACTTCATTGAAATTAAAAGATCATATTATCTACCAAATATCAACATCTTCTGCATTATTTGAAACAATTTCGAAATAATCAAAGAAAATTCTAAAGGTGTCGTTGAAACAACCTGACTGATCGACAAGAATTAAATCTCCGTAAAGACTCTTTGTAAAAAGTATTATTTTTTTGAACTTTTAATAACATTAAAAGTATAGCCAGCATATTTTAAATATAACAAAAATATTTTTATTTTAATATTTAAAGGAAAGAAAGAGATTATTTTAGAAAGAAATGGGTTACTTTTTCTTTCATATTGCACATGTTTTCTTGCATTCATCTTACATCATTCATCTTACATTGTTCATCTTACATTAACATGTTTCTCACTATTTATTGATTGCCTTCTCTATAAATTTAGTTTAAAATTTAGCTTGTAACTTAGACGTTTTCGCTTCGACACGATGATATATGAATATGAATATTTTCAGGACAAAAGAGCTGTCATTCCAGTAGCTTTGCGAAGGGGGGTCAGCAAGGAGTCTATCATGCCTCAGGCTCAGCTTGGAGAAAAGCACTAAATAGTAGATAAACAAATTTTTTAGAAAAATTCAGTCAATTTTTATTTGATATAAATATTAATTTTATGCGGGGAAAAACAGTTTACGTTTAATAATTATAGTCTTGTTGAGGAGACTGCAGAGAATGAAAATCTTCCTACTTTCATATTTCCATATTAATAATTTTATATATTTTAGTTCGTATTAAAAATTGTGTTGTGATTTTTAACTGAGTTTTGGATTATCGTTTTTTTTCTCGAGGTTATATACTTTGTGCAGGATTTTTGTGATTCTATATATCTGTTTTGTAATACAAATCTTGTACATGTGTTGTGTTCTTGTTGTTACTTATGACACTTGGACACAAGCCAAGCTCGTTATGCGTTAGCAATGCGAATTTAAGTCGATAAGGAGTGTCTTTCGTTTTTAATCTGAGCACCACGAAGGTGAATGTACGTCTCTTTACTCTTTTTTAAATCCTCCGATAGAGGAATGGCACCACCAGAGGAACCACTTTTTCAATTTTGACATTGATCTGAAGGGGGAAGAAATTTTCTCCAGACCTTTGCACCCATGGTAACTACTCAATGACCGATCACAGGACTTTCGATTCCACAGATTTATAACGAGCACGTATATCGCATATACTCGATGGGTCTTTGATGGTTTTGGGACTCGAACCCCGTCCTTCCAGATGGAAAGCCGATACCCTAATCACTTGGCAACCACCTGTACATGTGTGCATGTGCAGGTGGCAGCCCTGTACATGTGTATATGGTGGAAATAGCTTGAATTTTTTCTGATAAAATTTCTAAAATATATATTATATTAGTCAGTTCCCTTTTTATGCATTTGAAATATTTTTAACTTTCCTTTTAAGTTATTTACGAAGTAACTGGTGTTGGTGTTATTCTCTTTTGACTTATGGATCAATAATTTCTGGAGATTCCAAAAAAGTGAGATCGTTATATATAACTAATTTTACTTAGAAAGTGCAACAAGAATCATCATGCTCTTTATGAGTCTTAATTTTGTTGGAATTTGTCCAAGTCAAGTTACATAACCTTGAACATTTTTGATAATGACTAAGCAAGTAAATCTTTTTTACTCAAAGTAAAAAATATACCCGATTAATATCGCATCAGCTGACAAATACGTTATTATGAAATCCCTGGATCTTGCTAGTTATGTATAGAAATTCATACTAAAAATATTTTGTAGAAGTTTTGATGTTCTGGTGTATTATTTAGAATGATATTTATTTTCTTAAAAAAAATAAATCATTTTAACAAGCAATATTTTGTTAATGTTTTACTGTTTCTTTTAAAAATAAAAAAGTGTGACATTTTTTTTCATTTTGACTGAAATGAAATTATAAAAATACCGCACAACAAAAGGAATTCTATAAATTTAAATTTTATTCAGGAAAAATTGTCAAAATATAATTAAATCAAAAATTTTAAAAAAATTTAGAGGTCCTTAAAATTTGAATTTTTAATAATCTATAGTGAAGGTATAAAACCTGCAAAAAATTAAGTTTCGAATAAAATGAATAAAAGCACATTATTAAGAAAAGTAAATTTTTAAGAAATGGGAAAGTATTTCATTTCCCACTTCTTGATAATTCACTGATACACATATATAAGAAATGTCATATTTAACTCCATAAAATTTTGATTAGACAACATAAATATTTGTGAATGAAATTAGAGTATCGTGAATTTTTTTAATTAAATACTATACCTCAAGATTTTCTTCTTTACGAAACACCTAAATTATTAGCCTATTTAACTAGCTTACAGCACCTTACATTCAATATAATCCTAAGCTAAACTAAAACTCCATGGCACGACAGCCATGTGGGCCAAGGCCTACAGTGCCCATAACTGTTTCTATGATCGAGGGCCCTGGGGTGCGAAGCATATGTCCCAGTTAAGTGGTCAGCCTAACGTAAGAACCCCCAGTGTTTAGTTCCCAAGCATGCTTGGTACTCAGTTAATCGATCCACTGAAGGGATGAGTCAACCTTCCCCAACCCAAGGATGGGACCTCGGACCTGTGTCATGGGAGTGTGAAACGCTGCCACTAAGCCACCGGGGTTAATATAATCCTAAAAAAATAGATATTTAAACATATGATTTCATTCGATAGCTTTAGGATTCAGAGAATATAAATTTGGGTGACAGTGA
>JAJQOW010001580.1:0-41816 GCA_037975125.1 Latrodectus hesperus
ATATATATATATATATATATATATATATATATATATATATATATATATATATATATATATATATATATATATACAGGGTGATTATAAAAAACCTTTGCCAACATCTGCACTTCTAGCGTCCATTCTATTTAACCGATCAAGATGATACTTCAAATATAGTTCTTTTGAGATATGCGCTCGAGATTCTGTGAATGGCAATATAGTGGCCCTCGCGGTTTCAGTTATAGTGACAGAAACTCGAAATTTTTGAATGGCAACGTCTACTTTTTACCATCGCAAAATGTTCAGCACATGCGAAAACCCTAAATAGCGTTGAAACGGTACCGATATGTCTAAAAACGGACGTGTTCTGCAAACACAAAAAAGAGTTCTGAAAACCGGCCAATAAAACACAATCTGGGCGCACGCAATAAATTTGCATGTGACAGAGTCAAGAAACCAATCACAGAACGCCGGTCGCCAGATATTCAGCGTAGGAAACCTATAAAATACCAAGCGGGTATGCGAAGTCGTCATTCGGGAACTCGCACATGCCGACGATATGAGTCTTCCTAGAAAGTTCGCGGTGAATTGATCAAATTCTATTACCAAAATGGGATGAACGCTGCGGAAGCCTTGCGTGTGTATCGCCGCAATCATCGACAACGACGCGGCCCATGTACTCTGCAAGCTCTGCGTGATTTAGTGCGGAAATTCGAAGATACAGGCTGCACCTGTGACAAACAGCGCTCCGGACGGCCAACTGTTTCTGAGGACGTTGTCATGGAAGTGCACCATACAGTGACTGCAGGACACACAGAAACCGCAAGAGGCATAGCGCGCGTGTTGGATATTCCGAACTCAACGGTCCGCAAGCTCTTGCGCTCGGTACTTCACATGTTTCCCTATCGGTTCCAGCGCGTCCAGATGTTGGAGCCGGGTGACCCACAACAACGTCTGGACTTCGCAAATGCATTTTTGTTACGATATGATGCGGATAACGACCGGCCACTTCGCATACTATGGACGGACGAGGCGCATTTCACCTTAAATGGCAGCATTAACACAAAGAATTGTGTGCACTGGGGAGAGACGAATCCTCATGCTGTGGCGCCAGTACCATTATTTGACGCCAAAGTGACTGCGTGGTGCGGCATTACAGCTACATTTGTTCTGGGCCCGTTCTTCTTTGAGGAAACGACCCCGACTGGCCCTGCAACATGTTCTGTAACGGGCCCTCGGTATGCAGCCATGCTGAAAAATTATGTCTTACCGGAGTTGCGTCGGCTGAATGCACTCAATGACATTGTTTAGATGCAAGATGGCGCACCTCCACATATAGCGAGGTCAGTTAAAAGGCTCCTGGATCAGCATTTTGGTGATCGCATCATCTCACGCTATTATCCTTTTCCGTGGCCTGCGAGATCCCCAGATCTGACGCCTATGGATTTCTGGTTTTGGGGCTATCTCAAATCCAGAATTTATCTGTGCAATCCTCAAACATTGTCGGACTTAAAGAATTCTATACGGCGTGAGATTGGAAACATCCCTCGTGCCATGTTGCGTGCAGCGACATTGTCCACCGTCTCCCGCATGCAATGCGTAATTGCCTGTGATGGCACTCATGTGGAAAATGTTTGAAATTAATAAAAATTTTTTTCTCTATGTGTTCTCATCATTGAGCAGTGTCTTGTCTCTGTCGTATGCATTATTCCTCCGTGCGCCTTGAAGAACTGTTTGTATGTGTATAACACGTCGGTTTTCGGACATATCGGTACCGTTTCAACGCTCTAAAGGGTTTTCGCATGTGCTGAACATTTTGCGATGGTAAAAAGTAGGCGTTGCCATTCGAAAATTTCGAGTTTCTGTCACTATAACTGTAACCGCGAGGGCCACTGTGTTGCCATTCACAGAATCTCGAGCGCATATCTCAAAAGAACTATATTTGAAGTATCATCTTGATCGGTTCAATAGAATGGTAGCTAGAAGTGCAGATGTTGGCAAAGTTTTTTTATAATCACCCTGTATATATATATATATATATATATATATATATATATATATATATATATATATATATATATATATATATATATATATATATATATATATATATATATTATATACTGGTGTGCAAAATTTAAGGACGATACGGTTTTTTTAGTCCAGCGTCGCTCAGCAGTTATCCAAATCAATAAAAATCGTACCAGAACATCCTCCAGAGGTAAGGATATGGAAAAAGTAAAAAGAAACTGCGCAAAAAAAAATCCAACTGATTAAAAAGGAACTTTATTGAAAAAATGAGCATGGAGCAGAATGAAAGAAACGGCCGAAACATCCATGTGAGAACTCTCAAGCTAGAAACATCCAGCTTTTAGTAGGGGATATGATCTCCCTTGACTGCTGTGCAGGATTGACATCGTCTGTACATACTAAATATGAGGTTGTCTATAAGTGGATGAGGTACTGCTGCCCATTCTTCTTGTAGTGCCAATCGCAGCTCCGGAATCCTTACTGGCGGTTGATGACGTGCCTCCAAGCTTCTCTCTAGAAAGTCCCACACGTGTTCGATTGGATTTAGATCCGGGTACCTTTCCGGCCAATCCATGCGTTCAATATCCTCACTTTCAAACAGCTCTTCGACAGCCTTTGTACGATGAAGTGGAGCATTGTCGTTCATGAAGAGGAACTGGGAACCCATAGCACCTCTAAAAAGACGCACATAAGGAAGGAGAATATCATTACAATAATGGGACCCAGTGACTGAACTTCTTTGGACGACATGAAGGTCAGTACGGCATGATGCATCCGTTAACGAGAACACCGCGACCTCGAAACCGGTCCCTTTCGATGATGTTGGAGGGGTTATTGCGTGTTCCCTGCTCTCTCCAGATGTGTATACGTCCAGAATCGGTAGTCAGACTAAATCTGCTCTCGTCCGTGAAGAGTACTCAACCCCATTGCTGATCCTTCCAGTTCTGATGTTCCCAGTACCACACAAAGCGCCTTCTCTGGTGAGCAGACGTTAACAGTACACAGCGTACAGGCCGTCGTGCGAATAGGCCTCTATTGTGAAGCCTCCTGGCGACTGTAAATTGTGATATCGGTCGTCCAGTCGTCTGTTGGAGGTGTCTCGCGATTTCTCCAGTCGTCTGCCGCCTGTTCCTTCTTGCCTGTAGGACCATTTACCGGTTGTCGACTGCCGTGGTTGCTCATGGACGAATACTGCTGAACCTTCGGACAGCTGTTCTTGTAGTTTGAAATACTCTCCAGGTTCGTGAAACGATGTTGTGAGCGATTCCAAACTCCGCAGTCACACTTGTCACACTTCAACCTTCTTCAATCTTCTCAATGATTCGACCTCGCGTAAGGTCATCTAGATGTCGTCTACGAGGTTGCCTGTTCATTATTTCCTACTAATTAAACAGCTCTACGTCGTTTATACTGATATACGCCGTGCAATAGCTTTCAGAGAAACGCTGAGGCGTACACCGCCAGCCGGGTTTATACCCCTCCGACATTCCCCCTTTACGTCAAATTGCGTAATTTGAGTATGCCCTTGCGTACCTGACCGTAGTCAATCTTCTGATTGGTCTTTCGGTCCGATCTACCTGTTTGCTTAGCTGTTATGCTAATTTTCCCATTTCGTCCTTAATTTTTGCACACCAGTATATATATATATATATATATATATATATATATATATATATATATATATATATATATATATATATATATATATATATATATATATATATATATATATATATATATATATATATATAACATATTTTATAATATCTCATGACGTTAAATATAATGAATGTGTATTAATTTAGTTTTCATTAAATAATGTCTCAATTATACATGAAATCTGATTTCTGAAATTAGTTACTCGATTTAATTTATCTAGAATTATTAATGTATGAAAAGTAATAAATAATTCATGGCGCACACCCATATTTTTTTTAAACTGCAGTGTTTACTATTCATGTCATTCATTCCGAGGAAAGTGTTGATTGGAGCTTTGAAACTGTAAGAAGAAAACTTCTTATTTGTATTCAAGTCAATATAGGCTTTGAAATGTCGTTAATGTGTTATACCAGTATTGTAACAAATATAAAACAAAATGCTAATAGGTGTTAAACATTAGAAGAAGAATTATGTGAAGAATTAACATAAATACATTTATTTCATTTATGTACCGTGTTCATTACGCAACGCATTAATATTATGTCAATTTGATAATCATAATATATATGTTATTAACGCTACAAAAACTATTTATGATTAACTTATGTTTAGGGTATTTTAAATATAAAATTAATCATTGTAACTACAGAGATTTTTTATAAATTAAATTGTTAAAATTTAAGTATATTGTTTGAAATAATCATTCATATTTGTCTGAAATGTATAACACTTAAAATATGTTTTATAAAACATGAAAGTAGATGTTATTTTCCAAAAAAATTGTTTTTCTTTAAACTGTTACTAATATATACTCTTTTTCTTGGAGAGTAAATGAGAAAAAGTATCTTACCTTATGCTCATAAATTAAACAATGTTTAAGAAAATTTAAGAATTTTGGAAAACCATATATGTTCTAGATTAACTATTTAAGCAGCCATAATTTGACGAAATATACAATGTGCCAAAATAGCTCTTAACAAAAGTTTAAATTACTTTCCTTTACAAAACTAAAATTTTAAGATTTAACACAAAAAGAGTATAAAAAGCTGAAAAATATTTAAATCCACTTCTATCATATGCATTTTCATTTTTTAAATCACTTCATCAAATTTGCTATAGGTATAGCATTTCCTTACTTTTATAAGCTGTTTTTTTAATATATATTTTTAATTATCTGATCTTATTAATTGAAAGTATTATTACTATTTAATAATGTTTAGTAAATTAATTTTTATTATTTATTCTTAAAAATTAAAAAATTTTATTCTTAAACATTTGTGACACCAATTATGATTTTTGTGTCTAACGATTAACGGACACATTTCCTATCGTCAAAACTGTAAAATAACCCCAAAAAAATTATTAAAAAAATTCTGTACCATAAATTTTCTTCAAGTATATTTAATTATTATTTTAAGAAATTTAGTCTTAAATTATAAGATTCATTTGTTTACTGATCTTAAAACTATTAAAGGTAAATGGTCTTAAGGTGAGATAAGTCAAATTTCTTTTTTAAATAGCTCTGAAGGAATTATTGATCAGAAAATTTAATATTTTATCTGAATAAACGTACAGAACTAGCCCATTGGTGAAATAAGAAGTTCGTAAAATAGAAGATGTATAGATGTGTATCATTCTTACTGAAACTCAATATAATATTATAGTATTCTGTTCTTGAGACCTTTTCTTTCACAACAGGATTCTTTAATTGGGAATATGAAATATTTTAAATGGGTTTCAAAAACCAATAAGCATACATGACAAACAGTGAATGGTGTCTGTGTTGTCATGAAAACAAATTTTATAGTAAAAATAAATAAATAAACTTCAAAAGAATTACAATATTCATACATTAACGTATATGTTGTAAATACAAAGTACAATGTTTTGCGATAAAACAGCCATTACAAGATTTAAAAGTGGACACTTAAAAGGGTATTCAGTATTTAAATAACTGGAAGACAACCCTTCCTGTTTGCGTGACGTGTCTCTGAGAACAGGCTTCTCTAGAACATATTTTGGATTGTGTGCGGCTTTCCAGACTAGATCTAAATAGAAATCCAATCACAGTTTTGGACTTTTAGAGTGCACAAATTCATAGACCTGGCTTAGCTCAGCTGAACCCAGGTTATAAGTAACAACAATGTTTTTACAATTGAAAGAAATATACCAATAGAAGTTCTGTGTCCCTTTTAAGGAATGATAAATATACGTGAATCTGAATAAATGCTTGATCAGATTCATATACAAGGTGCCTCATGTAAACTATATTCAGAAATCTCATAATGCAACAAATTAAGTAAACAAAAACATAAGTGATTGTTGAATGTCCATTCAGCAATCAATTATATTTTGATAATTTTTGTATTAAAAGAAGCATTAACATTGGTTTTTCCGTTAGTATAATAAGTGCAGCAGTATATATATATATATATATATATATATATATATATATATATATATATATATATATATATATATATATATATATATATATATATATATATATATATATATATATACATTTATTTATTCATTTATTTATTTAAATATTATTAAAATTAAAATTTAAAGAAATTTATATATATATATATAAATTTCTTTAAATATTAATTTTTCAATATTTTGTTTGCTTTTGTTTCAGTAGTAATATTTTTTTATGATCAATGGAATATAGTTAGCCCAAAATCCATAAAATATTATAAATAGACTGTCAAAGTAAGAAATACAAGCAGCTAGTAAAAAATTTATTTGTTTTGAAACATCATTAATCCCTCCTAAGCAATGCTTCAATTAACATTCAATATATGATAAGAGAATAACTTATATCATTACATAAATCTTAATAAAAATATTTTAGAACATCCAATTATCTTAATAATATCTTTTCAATGATTTAATTATCTTACTTCTCAGACTTTTGAAATACTACAAAGGAATTACTTAATTTTGTTGATTAATGTCTGCGAATTTTTTTGAAGCTCTAAAAGGTACAACAAAAATAATCATGATATTATTGAATACTTAAACGAGCACCACATTCAACTAATAATATAGTTACTATCATATTGACAGAAAATCTTAAGTAATTAAGTTGACAAACATTGTGTGTGCATACTTCATTTTTTATTGAAGCAATAATTAATTAACATAAGAGATTTGTTATAAGATTTATCTAATATCTGTAAAACATATACAATTTATCAATCAAAGTGTATTGAAGAAAAGATACAAAGCTATTATATTGCAGGGTAATAAATTTACCATTCGACATACATTTTTTTGAGAAATAAAATCATGCATGTGGCTAGAAAAAAATGTCAAGTTATAGTTTGATTTAACTAACACTTCACCAAGATTCAAGGTAAATAGTGTCAAATAACACTTTATGCCATAAATTAAAGTTTTTATTATTTTAAAATTAGAATACTTTGACGTCAATGTTATCATGTTTTCAATGACGTCATGTAAACTAGAAACAAGTTCAGAAATATTTTATTCCAATTAATAAATATGCTTAGCATTTTACACTTAAATTAGTACAAATATTATATTTTTAGAAAACATTAAACAATATTAATGATAATCTTGTGTTTAAAATATTGGATTTATAATTTACGTTAATTATAAACTGAAAAGTCAAAAAAATCTTCAACGAAAGATAAAAAATTAAAAATCAAATATAAAAAATAATTGAATGAAAACTAAAACTTAAGTCACTTAGTTGGTTAAGAATTTTTTACTCTGTACCA
The DNA here is from genome assembly GCA_037975125.1 of Latrodectus hesperus. Classification (NCBI taxonomy): domain Eukaryota; kingdom Metazoa; phylum Arthropoda; class Arachnida; order Araneae; family Theridiidae; genus Latrodectus; species Latrodectus hesperus. Next base: position 7,425 of record JAJQOW010001580.1, read on the forward strand.
TCAGTGATTTCTTCTAATGTACTTATTATTTGCATAACTAGACTTCTTTAAAGGAACCATAATTATTTTTCTTTATAAATCTCACTGTAATGACTAATTTTAAAAACTCACTTCAGTTTTAACTTTACCTGTATATATACTTTATCTAACAACAACAATTATTTTGCCTGTACTTATCCTAAGAATACTGATTTCTGCATTCTAAGTACGCTGAACTCCTTATATTATTTTTTAATGCGAAAGATTAAGTTGTTTTGTTTTAATTGTTTGGTATCAAAAATGAAACTTTTCATTTTTTTCTTATTTTTTCAAGAATTTTTTTTACCAAAAGACTAAACTTTAATAAATTTTTAGTTTTTATGAAGTATGAATGTAATTTAGTTTAACTTATTCATACTTGAAGTCATTGTAAGAAAACTCTTCAGATTTTACTGAATCAGAAAATTAAATGCTCTTCCTTATTACACAGAGGCAAATACTATTTTATTTTCAAGGAAATAATGATAACTTTCATGGCAATCTTATTGCCATAGTTATTTTAAGAGCTGTTAAAAGAGCAACGTAATATCCCACAAACATTTGCTCTGTCCTTATATGGTACTTAATCTCGATTCCATTTCCTTACCAAATATCTTGGAAAGATGTTTCTACTCAAACAATAGTTCTGCAAATATTTAATTGTCAACATCATTACGTATGTGTTCCGACCACTTTCTTAACAAGATACTTATCAAAATACCACTCACTATTATTAAATAAGCTTTTTATTAGTGAATTCAAATACTTATTTTAGACTTTTAATCAAACATTTTCTAAATAAACAGTTTAAGAATACTCATGTGTATGAATTGAATCGCAATTTAACGTATAATAATGAAACTGTTTATTATGTTTCATTAAATTTTTAATGAAATATTTATAAATGCAAATATTTTCATAAGCCATTAACATTTTCAAACAACATTCTTATGACCTTTTCAAATAATAAATTTTAAATATGCAAAATGAAAATTCAATTATTTTTTTATTCAATTTTCTTCCAATAATTTTATATTTCTATTATTACTATCTAGCATTTTACAGAGTTGAAGAATTTAAAATAAGAACAATTCTTATTAATGCTACATTTTACATACTTAGATTTACTTTTTAAATTAATAAAATGTATTTTTGTAATTAATAGAGATGTGTAGCTAATTGTTATTTCTTAGTGATAAATTATCTAGAAATTTTGTTGTAAGATCTAAGGTTTACTTAAAACTTCAACTTTAATAGATGCATGAATATAAAATAAGAAATAAAGCTTCTGCAGAAGTAATATAATTGAAATATTTCACTGGTAACTTAATAAACCAGCAAAAGTTTTCAACATTGTTATATAGCGTAATTTCTATAATTCTATAAATATTTGTACCAAAAATGATATTTTATTATTACTTGACTTCTTAAAATATTATTAAAAATATTTCCTACTTAAATTATTTATAAAACATTGATGTTTTTTATGCAGGTATCATTTTTTTCTATATCAATCAAAATATCTGTAAGGGACAATCGATGTTTAAGATGTGTTTTCATTGACTACTTATTAAATTATACTTGAAATATTAGAGTATATTTATATCGTGGAAAATCATAAACTAATGAAAACAGTTATTTTGTTTCGAAAATAGAAATATTAATTTTTAAATTAAATCAAAAGCGGAAGGAATTTTCTTAACCATAACTTAAAATGAAATACGTTATTAGTAATACTAGATCTGTGTTTGTTCTAGAAGCGTTCTAGAAGTATATCTAGAAATGCATCCAAAACCAAAGAATCTAGAAACCAAAGTTTCCACAAATTTCATTATTCTTGTTTTTGCGCAACTAAAATGTAAAGTTTATAATTCGCATGGATGAAGTCCTTTAAATTGATTTATAAATAATGACATACGCGTTATCCTTTTCTTCAGTACTTAATGTAATTTATTAAAAAAACATAATAGAAATTATTCTCTCTTTTATGTAAAAAAAGCTTACATAATTTTCTACAACTAACCAAATTCAATTAGCCTGTAAGTTTATTATTAAAAATACTTTTGCAAATTGAATAACTTTCATTTTGCTTATGTATATGCTCTTCAATTTATTTCGAATGAATAATTTAGTACTCTCGAAACTTCATTACATTAAGTACCTCTTCATTATATGGAAATGTTTTATAAAAATTATAAAAGAAATGTATGAAGCGTAAGAGTCGATTTTCTTAACATTTTAAATCAGAAAAGAAAAATGATTATGCCTCTTGGCTCATTGTGATCACTCATCAAACATAATTACTCTCTTAAGGAACTATGTTTATTAAATAATTAAAAAAATATTTAGTTAAATGAATGTTTTTTAGTAAAATTAAATTAAAGTGAACTTAAATGCATAGTTCGTATCTTTAATTTATCTCGTAGTAATAAGCTATTAAATCTTTTTCCCTTATTTAAAATATCTTCATCTTTATCTACATAGAACTATCGGTTTTGAATAGTTCCATTTATACACTTGAATTTAGTATGCATAATAAATACTAGTATATTAAATGGAATTTAGAGATTTCAATTTACTTTAAATACTTTGGTTGATAAACTATATGCTGCTAGTTTTGACGAAAATTTTTTCTTGTATCTAAAGTTTTATTGAAAATGCAAAGTAGACTTACCGTAATTCAATTAAAAGCTTTTAATGAAATTGTTTTAAATCATTGTGGGCGTAAATTTTATCTTGCAAGAGAACTCATTAGCGTAATTGAGTTTTAGAAGTAACTGTGTATGGTAAATTTATATCATTCATCTGAAAAATAAACTTTTTCACAAAAAGCACCCTAATCAGAAAATAATTATTAAACATACATTTTTTTGAAAATCTTCCCATAATTTTATCATTTTCATACAAGCTAGTCAAAAATTAAAATTAATTTATATATGAATGTTCGTTTCAGCAAAGTAAATTCTGAAAATAAATATTTATATCCGTATAGAATTCGACCATTTTAAATTATAAGGATGAACTTCCATATCACTTTGAATGAAGAATTAATAAATATTCAGAAATCATTTGTTAAAATTTAAATTATAGGGAATTGCACATTGGGGCTACCCAAAACAATAAATGCACAACCAAAAACAATTAAATGAAATTATGATTTTCGGTATAAACTGAGGATAAGATAATATTTTGTTGCTTGATATAAAATACACATGCTTTAAATATTTAAATAAAAAAGAAAACATTAACCCACATAAATAATTATTAAATTTCTCATTATGTATCTGTAAAAAAACGTAATTCGTGTTTATGAAACATTCAAACCGAACATTTGATTTCTCATAAAAAATAAGTTATGATCTTGCCTGACAGAATTAAACGTTGTACGCCATGAAGTTAGCAAGATAATGAATGAGGGAATGAGAATATTTTCTTCTCCATTAGAAGAGAGCCTTCCAAATTCTGAATTATCTTCAAGGGGATAAGCAACCAGAAACAGTTCTTCACAAAATATCCGAATCATATTCTTTTGGATATTCTTGATGGAAAATGCTGGATACTCCCTCTAAGAATGTCTTTGTTCTGAAAGAAATTATCCCCAACCTCATCATAAGTACTTTGGCATTATTATCTATAAAATATATTTCTTACAGATTGCTGAAATATAAAAGAGATAATACACGTAAATCTGATCACTATATCACTGAAGAATTAGTGCTCCAACTCTGAAGATGTTATTGTTGGTGCTTCTATTGATCAATCAAGGTTTACTTGTTTGCCAAAATACTAATTTGTATGAACATATGATTTGTGGATGGCTAAAATATCAAATTTCTTTAGATGAGAATCAATGTATTATTAAGTTGTACTCTAAAACCATTCTCATTAATTTTGTATTGCGAAACTCATTTCTTCTCCCACTAAGATACACTTGTGCTCATATTTTGTGGATAACATAGTGATTAGAAAGGCAACAATATTTTTTCGAAAATAGAAAATTGGTTCAATATGCATATTTTTAAAAGCAATTACATTTGTCAGAAATGTTTAATAACGTAGTTTTCTCCACTCTCAGTACAAGCACACAAATGTCAATTATAAAAACAGAAAAAGACTTATACAGTGATGTTTATAAGTGATATACACACACACACACACACACACACACACACACACACACACACACACACACACACACACACACACACACACACACACACACACACACACACACACACACACACACACACACACACACACACACACACACACACACACACACACACACACACACACATATATATATATATATATATATATATATATATATAATTAGCGAAGAGGTTAATTTCTGAAATGGAATATAACTTTGCTTAAAGTAATTATATTACAACATAAGTAATTTTACAGTATGATTCAATCAACATTAAAAAAGTTTTAAAGGAAATATAAATTTTGCAATTAAAATTTACAAAATTAATTTGAAAATAAATAATAGCTTTGACGTAATTATGAAAAAATAATGACAAATGTAATAGTATTTTTAATTGCTTGATATAGATAAGTAACTGTCGTTTTAAATAAGTAAGCATGTAAGGCTTAGGAGACTGGTATCACGTTACTGTCAACCACCTGAGGTATTTAGCTAAATACAAAATATAAATGTTTTTTGTATTACATACTTAAAGACAAAAATATGAATAAAGATAAAATCTTAGAAAATTCTTGTTTTAAACTCTCTATTTTCTAAATATAGTACACTTTTGAAATAATGTACATCAACAATTATTTATATATAGCAATTCCCCAAAATTTATTTTATTTTTTCAAGCTATATATAAGATTTCTATGGTTTTCCTAAAACTAGCTTTACAGTATACTTTGTTTCTTCTTCTGTAACTTAGTAAAATTTTAAGAAAAATTTTAAAATTTTTCTTAAAATTTTACTGTTTATGTTAATATAATATTTTACAAAAGAATTAGAAACATTTTTTGTTCCGTTCTTGTGTTTCGTAACGAATTTAAGCTCGTTACGAAACGCAGCAAAGGAGCAAAATTTTTTTCCTAATTGAGTTGAAATTGTTATGAGTTCGTCATAAAAATGGTATACATTTCATAATTAATTGAAGTAAAATCAATTATTTTTTTATATTTTATTATATAGAAACTAATGTATTTTGTTTTTCTTCTTCATTTACATGTTTTTATCAGATACTTTAAAAGCTCATTTATTAGTATTGATAAATAATATCTGTTTTACAAATTTAAATTAAGTAAAATTGACACATTAAATTATGGTAGAGTATAATAATTTGATTTTTTATGAATATTCACTAAATAAATGAAAAATCTATGTTTTTCTAATATATGGTTTTTATGAATATGCTTAAAAATGTAAGATAGTTATCAAATAGTTTTCAAGATATTTTAGCAATATAATATGCTAATCTCATATAAATTTATGAACTACGAAAATGTGAGCAACTTTATAGTTTCCCACTAAATATTAAGATATTTAAATAATTTTCATTAATTATAACCATTAATATTACGAATTGAGGAACTTAAGCAATGGAAAAAATACTGTCAACATAGCTTCAATGAAGTAAAAAAATATTAAATAATTAGAATTGTCACAAAATACCTCTTTAAAAATAATATTTAATAAACATATAACATGAATTAAAATTATAGAGAAAGGAAATCAGAAAATTATAATGAAATTATGTTAAATCTTATATTTGAGATAACATTTTGTGTGAAAGTAAATTTTAATTTGCAATTTTAACCAGACATATACCAATTTTTGCTTTAAATCTATAATAGTGTTATTAAATAAACAATTTTGCTGTCAAAATCGAACTTAGGCCATTAAACATTAGCTTCTTACAGTTTTTTTGGTCATTTTTATAGCTCTTCGCAACAGCAAATTAAAAAAATTTAAAACATTATTCGAAAAATATTTCCAATGATATTAAATACTTATTAAAAATAAAAATAAATATTTAATTACAAAGTTGTTCATTTTAGCAAGAACAAGGTTGATTCTTCTATTTTTAAGGGAACAAAATGTGTTATTCATAAACTCCTAGACTCAGACTTCCCTAAATTTCTTTACAAATATTACATTTAAAGATAAAAAATAACTTACAATCAAAATCCTATATAATTTAGCATTTATCCAATAAAACTTAAATTGTGATCTCAAATTATATTTTGGAAAAATACAAAAGTTAAATTGAATATGAAAGATTAAAATCGATTTATAAGATACATAAGTTTTTTTAAAATATTTTTTAGAATTTTACTTGAAACAAAAAAAGAAATAGTTAGAAAAAATCTATAAATTTAGGTTAACAAGAATATAAGTTCTGGAATATTAGCGAATCATTGTCTCGCTTATATTTTTATTGATTAAGTTTTGAAGTTATTATCATTTTGTTATCTGTAAATTTTGATATAGATTGTTTTAAAAATATTCACTGTTATTTCAAAATTAAAATAATTTTAATTCAATAGTACCTTAAAACAATTATTTATTCATCAACTGAATGAAAGTTTCGGTTTCAATGTGATTCTTATACATTGCCCGATATTGAAAATACAACATCAAGAAAGATCGGGTTATTAGGTTATAGGACCACCGTGACAACAAGGAAGTAACACGTTTATTCACTGAGTCACAGAGACTATGGATGACGTCCTGAGGAATGTCTCTCCAGTCCCTGTCAACTATTTGCCTATGGCCTTTTGTGAAGGAAGGAAGGGGCAAGGTCTGCAAATGGCGTTCAACCTTATCCCAAACGTGTTCGACTGGTGACAGATCTGACGATCACGGTGTCTAGGGAAGCAGCTGTACACCTTGCAGGGCATCTTTGTTGATGCGAGCAGTCAGTGGCTGTTCGTTATCCTGCTGATAAAGGGCATTGGACAGCCCTTGAAGCTAGGTAAGTATTACAGGCCACATCACACCATCCACGTGACGTTGGGCTGTCATAGTGCCACGAATATGAACTAGAGATGACTAGGAATACTTTATACTGGCAACCTAAAATATGATGCCGCGTTGTCGCATGGTGGGGCGTTTCACAATTTTTGAAGAATGGACTTGTTTCCACATCAATGCCACACTTGTACGTCGGGACAATCACTGACGAAGCAGAAGCGTGGCTCATCTGAGAAAACGATCCTTTGAAACTCCGCCGTCTTCATCACTCAATCTGTCCCCATTACAGACGTTGACGTCCATACCGTGGAGTCAATGGCAGTACGGACGTCATGAGTGCACATGACTAGCAACCAATCGACCAAGTTCTGCTCGATATACAAGTATCCAGGGTATTTTTTACAGACTGTTGAATTTTGGTGCTTGGCGGGGCTGGCACCAAAATTCTTGGAAGGTACGATAGAAGCTACGATCCACTAGTGCTTGTCACTCTATCTTGACCGGCACGCCGCAAACTTTCCACTGTGCTCGAACCTTCTTCACTACGACCGATCGTTGAACCTGCCCCTCATAAACTAGTCTGTCTGCTTTAATTGACTACATCTACGATGGCCTGGCATTCTCTGCAATTACAGTCATCTTTTCCAACAAGATTTCAACTTTTATATTTTAAGCAACAATAACTGCACGAATATTGATCACTCTGCCGTTTCTTCATCTTATATCTTAACCTACGTGTGACAGGGAGACTCGGATTTCACATTATTCGCATAACGCTTTAAGGTGCATCTACCCTAAAATAAACATAATTTTTGGGCCACTCTTACTTGGTGTTGCATTTTCAATGTCGGGCAATGCACGCACGCACACACACATACAAATATATATATATATATATATATATATATATATATATATATATATATATATATATATATATATATATATATATATATATATATATATATATATATTGTAATGTCTCACCATCGGCACTTTCGATTTTAAGATCCTATGTTTTTTTTTTGTTTTGTTTTGATTTTCAGAGAGACTCTCGTTGTACGCGAAGCAGGCGAGAGAGATTGTCGCGAACCCATACATGGCTCCTTGTAAATTTTGTTCATTTTTTAATTAAATGTGTATGTTTCAAAATTGGAGTCATTTATTTGTTTGTTTGTTTCATAGCAAACTTATGTTTTTGGTGGCAGCGGTTTGATGCTTTTTTAATGCTTTGCATTAGCATCCATTATGGAAATTAATTATGTGCACTATATTGGATTACGTCCGCAATGTTGGAATACAGGTAGGCCATTTTGATCAATCTTTCTCTGGCTACTATTGAAAATAAATAGTTTGGAATGTTATATAAATTTATACAATATTTAGTTTCAATGTTATTTACGTGATTTTCATGTTATATCAGTTAATTTTGTTTATAAGTTTGTAAATGGTGTATTCCATATTACAAAGCTAATTTCTGTATTTCGTGTATTCGAATTTACAGTGTTCATGCTATATCAATTAATTTTGCTTATAAGTTTGTAAATGGTGTATTCCATGTTACAAAGCTAATTTCTGTATTTCGTGTATTCGAATTTACAGTGTAATATTTTTTATAAGAAAAGTGTATCTTATTATAAATTTGCATTTCATAATTTTTATGTGGTTGATGTATTTCAATTCACGTAGGAATATGTTAAAATAACTATGCTGTTATAGATTAATGTGTAAAATCGAAAGTACACTTAAATTCATAATTTTTTGAATGTTTCACTGAAAGTAGATTTTATGAAAGTAATATATACTTTAGAAAAGTTTTGATTTCGTTATGTGAAAACGAAAGTACATGATTACAAATAGGTTTGAATTTAAAGTAATGTGAGATTTATTGATATGTTTTTAATTTTTGTTTGTAAAGTATCAAACTGATTTATTTGATATTTAGAAACGCATGTTTATTTTCATTGATAAGGATTTGAAAAGATATTTTCTTACTGTTTAAAATATCGTACGTTATTATCATTTTTATGTCGTGTATGATTAACTAACTAAGTTTATTGATTTGAAATCGAAAGCTGATTTCTGGTTTAGATTAGTTAAAGCTTTTAATTTATATTGTTGTTAAGAATTGTAGTGTGTTCTATATTTTGAATTAAATAAGGATTCAAAAATAATATAATTTCATTTTCTGTTTTAATATAATAGTATTTGTATAAGAATCTGATTTTATAAATTTATACATTTTTGATTAATAATTCAATTTATCTGAGTATCAAGTATTAGCTTGGTGATAAAATAAAAACTTGAAATCGAGAGTAGAAGATTTAATAAACTTGTTCTTCTTCTCAAAATATATGATTTTCTATCTATACACTATTTGTTGTATTACAATATAGTTTGTTTTCATTTAAATTTTTTAAATGTTATGGATATGTTTATATTAGTAGAGTGTGTTAAATAATTTCTATAGTTATTTACGAAATTTTGCATATAGGTGGGTGTAGTCTGTTGTTTCTCTCATTATTGCATCTCTTCTGAGATAAAGCGTTAATAAATAAAATGGCTTTTTTAGCACGGGGGAAAAAGGGAGATTTAGTAGAAGTAGCTGAAGAGTTAGGGAAAATGGTTCCAGATTCTTTTAAAATCCCAGATATTAAAAAATTAATTTTAACTAGTAAAAACTTTAATGAGGAAGAAGTAAAATGTATATTAGATAGGGTAATCGAGGAAAGAGTTAAAAGGGAACAGGAAGAAAAAGAGGAAAGAATTAGGCGAGAAGAAAAAGAAGAAAGAATTAGACGTGAAGAAAGAGAACATATTTTGGAAATGAAACGTCTGGAAATCTCTTCAAATGCTGCAATTTCGAACACAGAATCAGTTACAAATAGGACTGAACATGCTCAAAAAATTCAATTAATGCAAATAACGCCAAAATTCAATGAAAGGAAAGATGAGATAAGTTTATACTTAATAAATTTTGAGCGTAGAGCAGAAATGGCTCATATTCCAAAAAACAAATGGGTAGTTTATCTTGTAAGTGCTTTACCTTCAGAGATATCTAACATGTTAGCTAGAGAACCTCCAGAAAGGGCTGATGATTACGATTACGTGAAGGAAATTATTCTTAAACGATTCAAGTTAAATAGCGAAAAATTAAGACAATTGTTTCTTAAACACCAGAAAACGTCAGAAAAATCATGGAGAAATTATGCACAAGAATTGAATAGTTACTTTACGGAATGGCTTACGGAATTAGAAATAAAGACATTTGAACAGCTTAAGGAACTAATGGTAACAGATCAATTGAAACGTCGTGTGCCAATTGAAATTAAGGAACATTTTTTGGCGGAATGGCTTAAAATAAATTCGCCGTATGATCTGGCAGAGAAAATAGATGAATATGAAAGTTTAAGAGATAGTTTTAAGACGAAATATTTTACAAAACTCCCTCGAAATAATTTTGGTTTTCGTCAACAAAATGAAAACCGTGCCTTTAAGTTTAATGAAGTAGTTCGGAATCATAAATCTCATGTTCCTAAAAGAGTCGAGAATAAAAATTCTAATTATTCACATGAAAAGGAATTCGAAAAGAGAAAACAACTCCGATGTTATGAATGTGGTTCTTATAGTCATTTGCGGCCTCAGTGTGACAAAATAAAAAAGAACTTAGAATCGGTAGCATCCAACGAAATTGCTAGAAGTACATTTAATGAGTTGATGGCTCCTTACACTAGTATCGGCATTGTTAATGGAATTCAAATGCCAATTTTAAGAGACACTGGAGCAACTCTTGATTTGATTTGTGGAAAATACGTGAAACCTGATATGTTCACGAAGGAAAAGGTTTGGCTAAGAACACCTCTTGATGAAACTTTAGTATGCTTACCTATTGCCGAGGTTGAAATAAATTGTGAATTAGGTCACATTTTGACAAAGGCAGCAGTTCTTCGAGATTCTTTGGATCAAGGAAGATATTTACTGGGAAACAAAACAGCCGCTTTATTTGAGGAAATTAAAAAGCATGAGGAGGTGAAAATACATATGATAAATGCTATAGAAACTCGAGCTCAAAAAAGACGGAAGGAAAATAGCACGAATAAAGAGATTATTGATTCTGAAATAGAATCTTCTAGGTCTTGCTTCCTAACTAAACAAAATGAAGAATTAGAGCAAAATACAATTTTGCCACCATTAGAAACCGAAGTTGAAGGGATGGATTTGATAAAAACATCTCCAGAAGAATTTGCTCGGGAACAAAAGGTGTGCGAAGATTTGAAACCTCTTTTTGAGCAAGCTAAACGACAATCTTCAAAAGACAATAAATATATTATAATAAATCAATTGTTGTTTTATAATAAAATGGACAATGATGGAACTGTAAGAAGATTATTAGTTGTGCCCAAGAAGTTTCGCAACCAACTAAAAGGGATCTGCCATGAGATAACTGCAGCTCATTTAGGTATAACTAAAACAAAAGATATGCTGTGCAAAACTTTCTACTGGCCTAACTGCTTTAAAGAAATTGAAAATTTTGTTAAATCTTGTGACAAATGTCAACGAGTAGGAAAGCCTCAAGATAAGAAAAGGGCTCCTTTGAAACTGGTTCCAGTAATTCCGGAAATATTTACAAGAATTAACGTTGATGCATGTGGTCCTTTACCTATAACTTCCTGTGGTAATCGGTATATTATAACAGCCATTTGCATGTCATCCAAGTATCCAGATGCCATCCCAGTACCAGATATACGTTCTACTACTGTGATTGATGCTTTTCTTCGGATATTTAGCCGCATGGGTTTTCCTAGGGAGTTGCAAAGTGATCAAGGAACATCTTTCATGAGTGTCCTGACATCAGAATTTTTAGAAAAATTTGGTATTAAAGTTGTGCATAGTTCCGTTCAGCATCCCCAAAGCAATTCTGTTGAGAGATTGCATAGAACTTTAAAGAGAATACTGAAAGTCCTTTGCTTAGAAAAGGGTACAGATTGGGAGAAGATTTTACCTCAGGCACTTTTTGCTCTTAGAACTTGCATTCATGATAGCACTGGATATTCTCCTGCAGAATTAGTCCATGGTCGGAACTTAAGAACACCCGTAACACTATTATATGAAAATCTAACTGGTAAAACCATTGAAGAAGATAGTGTGATTGCTTACGTTTTTAATCTTTTAAATAGAATGAAAAGATGCCAAGAATTAGCTGTGAAAAATATGACAGAGGCTAAAGAAAAACAGAAACTTTGGTATGACCGTAAGGCTACGAAAAGAGAATTTAAAGAAAATGATCTTGTGTTAGTTGTTGCATCTTCTAGATCGAACAAATTTTCTGTTCATTGGATAGGTCAAGGAAAAGTAGTAAAACGACTATCGGACACAAATTACGTAATACAATTTCCCGATAAGGAAAAATTACATGTATACCATGTAAATATGTTAAAACCTTATTTTCAGCGTCCAGAGGATGTTAATTTAATTTTTACCTCTAATTCTGATAATGAAGATATTGATTCTGAGAAAGAAGATATCCCAAGTTTTGAAATTAATTCATCTACCCTTTTAGAGACTTTTCCTGAAAGCTGTTTTAATGAAAAGTTAGAGGACGATCAGAAGAAACAATTGAGTAGACTTTTGATTCAATTTATTGATATTTTTTCAAATGAACCAGGTTGTACAGAACTGGCTGAACTTGACATCGAATTAGAATCTAATAAACCTATTATAGCTAAACCATATCGAATGTCCCCACGACAGACAGGAATTCTGAAATCGGAAGTAGACAAGATGTTGAAATTGAAGGTGGTAGAACCAGGGGAATCCGATTACACATCACCTTTAATATTAGTTGAAGCTCCTGGAAAAGAACCTCGTCCGTGCATTGATTATCGCAGGTTAAATGAGGTTACCAGAACGCAATATTATCCATTACCAAATATTGAAGAGCGTGTTGAATCCGTTTCGAAAGCGAAGTTCATATCTTTATTAGACTTAACACGAGGTTATTGGCAGATACCTTTGAGTCCTAAGGCTCAAAGATATGCTGCATTTACGACGACATTTGGTGTTTATAAACCTTTGAGAATGGCATTCGGTTTGAAGAATGCTCCTTACTATTTCAGTAAGTTAATGGCTGATTTATAAAAAAATTGCGAACATTTTGCTGTGCCTTATTTAGATGACATAGCTATATATTCACTTACCTGGTCTGATCACATCCAACATCTTAAATGTGTTCTGGAAAAGATTCGATTTGCGAAATTGACTGTAAAACCCCTTAAGTGCAAATTCGCTCAACTTCGTGTTAAATATTTGGGACACTTTGTAGGACAAGGTCAAAGAACACCAGGTGATATTAAAGTGAAAGCCATTACCGATTTCGAACGTCCTTCAAGCAAAACCGAAGTACGAGCTTTCCTAGGTCTTGTTGGGTACTATCGCAAGTATATACCAGAATTTTCGGTAGTTGCTGCGCCTTTATCCGACCTGTTAAAAGGGAAGTCCAAGAAAGGAACTGTAATATGGAATAATAACTGCGAAAAGGCATTCATAGAATTAAAGAACACTTTAATAAAGAAGCCTGTACTTTACAGTCCAGACTTTCAAAAACAATTTATCATTCAATGTGATGCCTCAAACTTAGGAATAGGTGTAGTTTTATCTCAGAGAGATGAAAATGAACACCCTATCCTATTTCTGAGTAAAAAATTTTCAAAATCTGAGAAAAATTATAGCACTATAGAAAAGGAATGTGCAGCAATAATTTTTGCTGTTACTAAATTAAAATATTATTTAGATGGTCAGTATAAATTTATCATCGAAACTGATCATAACCCTTTAGTTTGGTTAAAACATCATACAGGATCTAATCCCAGACTTTTAAGGTGGGCTTTGGTACTTCAAAGCCTAAATTTTGATATTGTTCACAGAAAGGGCAAATTACATCAGAAAGCCGATAGTCTCAGTAGAATGCTGAATAACCAAACTTAATTATTTTCTTTTTTCTCAGATATTCAATTAAAATGTTTTTTTTTTAATACAAATTTCAATTGTTGTTACATGTGTACATAATAAAAAAAATGTTTTTTATAGTAAAAATGTGTCTATTTGTAAGATTAGTTAAGGTTGAAAATTCTGTTGTGTTAGATAATTATTTTGTGCTATTTTGATATAATTTTATTTTATATTTAATATTATATAATTCCATATAATTTTGTGTTTCAGCCAGAGTCCGATTGATCAAGGCTATCTGTAATACTAAATTTTGCTCTTTGTTGTTTGTGTGTGTTTTTTTCTTTTTTATTTGCAGGTTGATTTCCTTAGAATGAGAAAAAGAAAAAAAAAAAACTCCGGGGAAGGAAGGAATAATTTAGTCTGTAATGTCTCACCATCGGCACTTTCGATTTTAAGATCCTATGTTTTTTTTTTGTTTTGTTTTGATTTTCAGAGAGACTCTCGTTGTACGCGAAGCAGGCGAGAGAGATTGTCGCGAACCCATACATGGCTCCTTGTAAATTTTGTTCATTTTTTAATTAAATGTGTATGTTTCAAAATTGGAGTCATTTATTTGTTTGTTCGTTTCATAACAATATATATATATATATATATATATATATATATATATATATATATATATATGTGTGTGTGTGTGTGTGTGTGTGTGTGTGTGTAAAATAAAAATCTACTTTCACGGAGAAAAGTCCTGTTGTTGAAGGAATAATAGATTTAAATGATTAAATTAAATTTTTTTCCTAAATTTCTATTTTCTAAAACAATATTAACGAGGTTATTTCTGTCAAAATTATTTCTAAAATTTATTATAATCAAAAATAAAACAATAGGTTAAATTTAATATCTGATCTTTTGAACTGTTTGCTAATGCATAAATTTTTAAAAGTTTATAAACATAAATCTTTCTAATATCATCTTTATTCATTTTTATCTGAGCTCGTAATTGCAAATTACGTTGACAAGTAATGACACTAAATGCACTTTTCTCTTAATTTTTATGCTTATTGTATGCTCCATACAAAAGGAAATTGTTTCATAACTGATTTACTTACCCAAGAATTATAAACTTGTTCTGCATGAATATGTCCGAAAATCTTCGAAGATTTTTTCACGAAAGTTTCTCTGCCAATCTAATTAAATCAATGTTGCCAATAAAGTTATGCAAACTTACCACATTGTATCATCTTTGGTCAGCAATCTCAAGAGAATGTTTGTAATCTAGTTACTTGGTAAGGAAACAAACTGTTAATCATTGGTTTAATACTTGATGCTCATTTTGAAATCCTTATAAAGAAAATTTCTTAATCATACAGTTATGCATAATCAACTCCCATGAAAAGAGATGGGGTTACTCCAAATTAAGAAAGAATAACAATCTATAAGATAAACATTATAAGTATTCTGAGGGTTCAACAATTTTACTCCATGTATTTTCCACAACAGTTCCTAAGTCGCTTTCGCAGATTTAATTGTATGGTTGGATTATTTTGTATGGAAGTGTGGATATATTTTTCTGCTGATATTTATTATATTATACGTCCTAATTCAGCTACTATTTCTACAAAATTTTAGCACTATATGTCTACACTAATAACAAATACTTTTGTTCCTTTTCAATTAAAAACAAAAATTTCTATATTTTTAACATTTCTAGATTATAAGTAAATCAGTTGTCTTCAGTATTAAAATATTATAGTAAGCACATTCATCTGAAAATAATACGCAAGCCCCATTTTGATTTCATTATGATTAAAATACTCTAACATTCTGCAACAGATCTGCAATCATTAATCTCTATAATAACAGTTACCACATTTTATTAAAAAAATTATGACATATTTTCTTGAAGTGCTCCTTATATATATATATATATATATATATATATATATATATATATATATATATATATATATATATATATATATATATATATATATATATATATATATATATATATATATATTTATTATATATATATATATTATTAGTTTTAAATCTCTTATTTTAGGTATAATTTAATCATTTTTTTAAAAGAATTACAAACACTTAACTATAATGTTATTGTTTAAAAATGTAAAACTTTTTAATATTTGGGTACCATTTTCTTACAGTGTATTTGAATTATATTAAATTATCCTAGAACTTATTTAAATGCAAATAAAAATGGAATATTTTATAATTTTTTTTAACGAATTACACTGAAATATTATAATTTTTATTTAAAATTTCCACGTGAACAAAAGAAAAAACATCACGGAATTCTTAAACTTAATTTGATCCATACATTACATCAATCCATAGATTTTTGTAAGACCTTGGTAGCATCCACATTGAAATAAAAATTAATTTTAAATTCTAATTATGTTTTCCTACCAAGCACATTTACATCCACCGACTATTTTTTTCCTAATACTTGTTTCTTACAGTACATGTATTGACGTGTGCTGATGCAAGTATAATAATTTATTTTTCTCACATTTTCCTTACCAATCACCTTTTCATATTTCTTGTTTAAACTATGCATTGGCAAGTTGCCATATGTCTTATTTCCTCAAAGGGATTTAAAAATTTCGAAAATTTCCAGTTCTAATGTGTTTTGAAGTTTGGCAAATAGAATCGCGGTTTGGAAGCAGTTATGACATTCTTATTTTCTCAACTCATGAACTATAGCAAAATCCTTTTTAGTCTCTCATTCACAATAAACTTTAATTTGATACTTTACTTATTTTTTATTTAAATGAATTCTGATTTTTACTAATTTATTATCAATTTGGTTATCGACTCAAGAATATAAATAGCACATTTTTCCTAAATTTTGATTCTTCTCTTTTTACGATGGATTATCATGAATAATTGTATTTTAAATTCAAATTTAAAAACCTCTTTTTTCAAAGCATTGTCTTGCATTTAAATTATGTTCTGCTTTTGACATTTAAATATTTTAAACAATAATTTTTATAATTAATTACCTTTATGTTGGCTTATCTTTCTTTAAGTTCAATGTTCAATTGAAAAAATGCAGAAAGATGATAATAACCTAAATCTTGTGTACTTCACTCAGTGTTATGTAAAAATTTCCTTAAAAATGCCACAAAAATATTTATGAAAAATTAAATTTTGCAAAATGATTAATTAAATATGAATAGTATCATAAACTTTTATCTCTTTTTATAAGTTCTTTTTATTTTTCCTAAAGTTCTTACAAATTTTATTGCTGTTATTTATTATTTATTTATGTAGGATAATGGCCTGTACCAAAGAAATTTATTTTAATTTATGTTATTTCTATTATTACTGATTAATTTTTATATTAAAACAATCGTACATTAACATGTATTCAAATAATAAACAGCTACTTTCATGGTCAATATTTTCAACTGAAATATCAATCGAACGATAAATATATCTGTTTATAATTATTTACTTAAATAAGGTCATTATGAATGTGAATAATCTCAAATTGCAATTTCACAAATTATATCAAATTAGCATACTTCTTAGTTAAAATTATAAATTTTAATTTAGTTTGTTTTGACCAATGGAAGAGTTAAATATGAAAACCTATTTTGAACTGTATATTTTTAGTCTACAAAGTTTATCATAATTTTTATTTACTTATTTGGTAGTTTTCAATCTACGGTATGTTTAAGATATTTGAGCAACCAATGTATGTATGTTTATGTTTTCTAAAAGAATTATGTTATATATATATACATATATATATATATATATATATATATATATATATATATATATATATATATATATATATATATATATAACATAGTTTTTAAAAAGCACTAAAAAATAATCGTTTGATGTTTTTAATATAAACTCTCAAATAATTGTTTCTCCCTGATTGAAATACTTAAATTGATACTTATTTCATTTGTATTATTTAGATAGTGTTAAAAGAAGAGCTACTTGAAGAGCATTGGTATTTCTACAAGTATGTGTAATTATAAATTCTGTTAACTGCACTAAGTGGCATTCTGATATTTGCTCCATTTGCGTTTATGCTGAATTTCTCATAAAAATTCTTGAAAATCCACTCTGCGTTAAAACTTATGAAGAGGCAATCGAATTATGACTGCAACATCTTTTCAACTTTCTGTTGATCTCTAAGAGAAATTGATTACGAAGGGTTTCCGAGAGGAATACTATTTGCTGTCATGCTTCACAGCGTAGAAAAGGAATTTCAAAGTCATTCCTAAACCAGGAATTTTAAGCCAGCATCTTGCATATCACTTAGAAATTTTGGTAATATTGAATGAATTTTGAGACCAAGATTGCATGCTATTCTTTATTATTGTATGAGCAATGTTTTGTAAATAATTATTAATATCATTTTTAAGATGCTAAATTAATCAAAATTATGAATAATGTAACAGCTTTTTTTTCATGTTTATTTCACTCTTTAAAACAAAGTGGGGGGAAACCAATAATTCTAGTCTTGTTATATTTTTATGAAATACATATTCGTGTTTTAAATTTAATTGTTTAATTTAATAAATCCATTTCTATAAAAGCTTTCAGTTTACTAATAACTTTTGAAATGAAATGTTATATAATATCTTTTAAAATTAACACAAAAGTATCTTTGACTTTATTTCAATATATAAGTAAAACGAAGAAAAATAATACTACTAGCTACTAAACATCTGAAATGTTGTAGGAATCTCCACATAAAATACTTTTTATTTAGTATATATTATGACAAATATTTTTTTCCAACGGCGGGCACATTATGACAAATACAAAATTATATATTTTAAAACCAAATAACACTCTGCTTTTTATAATTGATAATAATGGTCATTGCGATGAATGCTATAAATTATGAAATTTTAGTAACAAAACTTAACATTGCGGCATATCTTCGTTTATCAATAGCAAAATTGTAACCTTAAAGGTATTTTAGGTAAAAAAATTTTAAATTATTTTACGAAATCTAATAACCTTATATGTAAAGTAATAATAAAAATATTTGTATGAAATTTTGCCTGCATGATTTAAGAACAATTTTTTAAAAATTCTAAGGCATGAAAGGAAAGGAAAAATTGCTTATATATGAAGAACATTTTCATTCACACAGCTATTTTTAAATAAAATAACTTTCTTGTAAAATACACATATTATTGTATAGTTTTAAATATATTTCTTTACTATCTTACATTTTCTTATATTTTGCTTAATTTCAAAGAAAATTGTAAAATTAATCTTAAATCAAAATTGATGCATTACAATTTTCTGTAAAACGTTAGCCGTTTTGAAAAACAAAAACTTACCAGAAAATCATGAAATTTACAAAAAATACGCTGTATGTAGTTCAACCTTTTCCTGATTTTAATATTTTGCATCGAAATTTACCTAAAAAGTATATAAATAAAATAAATTTTTAAGAAACAATTAGCTAGACCATAGGAGGGATAATTTAATATATATATATATAGTTGTTAGAATTAATGCACTTTATCAAGATACTCACATAAACCAATATATATATATATATATATATATATATATATATATATATATATATATATATATATATATATATATATATATATATATATATATATATATATATATATATTTGTGCATGTGAGTATCTTGATAAAGTGCACTAATTCTAACTTTTCATATTAACTTTTTGTTCATTGTTTTATACTTTTTTATAAATATTTAAGTTAAAATTATCCTGATAAATTCAAAGCATTTTTAGAATGATGATACATTTTTACAAATAAATTGATGTTTTCCTTAAAGATAATATAATATTATTAAGAATTTAAATAAAAAAATCCCATAATCTACATGTACATATAAAGAATAATCAAATGAAAAGATACGAAACGACATATAAACGTAATAGTTAAATATTTGCATATTGCGCCAAGGGAGAATGTAGCGAGACATCTCGGGATGTGATTGGAGTCTTTGACTGTGATCGGAGCATGGTCGGGCCCCGCGTACACGAGGGCAGAGGCTTTTATCAAAAGCAGCGTCCAAATGATGTAGCAGTCCGTATGAGGACAGGATGTCGTTCGCGTTGCAATATTCGACGATTGAGGAGCAGCGAGGTGTTATCCTATTTCTGACAGCGGAAAGTGAGAAACCAGTGGATGCATGAGTCATCACCTCCCCCTAAAATGTTCAAACCGTACCGTCAGCAGGAAAGTGTTTGCTCACCGTCTTTTTCAGTCTTACTTTTTCAATCAGTATTTTTTTCAAATACTCAGTACTTTCAGTAACAAAGTCAGCGCGAGTTCGAGTATCTTCAGACAGTTGCAGGTACAATGTGCTTGACCAGTTTCAAAGTCAGAGCGACTACGTGAGTACGTGCCTGTTACGAAGTAATCAGCCAGTAGGTGAGTATGTGCTTGTTACAAAGTAATCTGCGTCTTGTTCATCAATGGGGTCGTTGTGCTCAAGCCTAAGGTGTATAATTTGATAACAGTCTGTATTTGTACCCACCGTGTCGTTTTGAACCTTTTCATTTGTCACCTTTGATATATAACAACGAAATTGATTTAACATAATAAATTAAAATTAAAGTTATCTCAATTAATAAACTATGAATATCAGTTGTAAATATAAATGTTTTCCTCATTTTTTCCAAATATCAAATATTTAATTTATTTTAATTTGTTTATTAAAAAATATATTTTCACAATTTATCTTTAACAAACACAATTTTTAAAAACAGTATTTAAAAAAATCAAGTATTTTCCAATAAATATCTGAAAAAGCATGTAAATACTATTAAAATTGATATTTTTATGCAACTATACCTTTAACATCCCACCTTACAAAAATTTTCTTATCTCTAATATCGATCATCCGGACATAGGAGATTTGAAAGGAAATCTGGATTTTATAGAAAATATATCCAAGAAAATCCTTATTTCCGAAATCTTGTATTAGTTTGGTTAATATCACCCACTATTTTGCTGAAACGAAAAACACTGCCTAAAGGGGATTTTTCGATAATCCATATCAGGATCGAATCCAATTTTATAGCTTAGAAATCTGACGGCAGCAAATAACTAACACAGCCAAGAAAATGTATGAGAAATTTCTAAAGCAAACAAAATGAACTTTCTGCTAGCATCAGTATTAATCAAGAAATAGCTTAATTTACTCAGGCAGAACGTCGAAATATTATTTACTTAGAGAGAGTGTATAAGTTTTATTTATACAGACAGTTTGTTTAATATAAAATGTATTTTATATAAAAATATAATTAACATAAAATGTAAACATTTCAGTTTTACTTAATCTCTTATGCTCTATTATATGTGTGAATAGACATCAAATACAAGTTATTAAATACAGTTTAAAGAGTATAAAGATTATTTTACCGTTATAGTGTATTTCCAATTTCTCATAATGTTAGGAATTTATTAAAATTAAGGCCCTTAATTTTTCTCAGCTTTTGACATGAAAATATTTTTACAAAGCATTTCTCAAACATTACATATATCAATATTATTTCTTATATAAAAAGTATCTCTAAAATGTCTTAAGAAAGTTCTCAAACTCGTTTCAAATTATAATGCGTAAGCATTGGAAAAAATGTTTGAGATAGCAAATAATATGATGATAGTGATAATATAAATTATAGCTATGTGTAAATTTTAAGGAAATTTATTAATGAGTTTTATAAAGCTGATATTCACGATATTAATATTTTAAATTACATACAGAATGTGTCAATTACATTTGTATCAGAATATCTGCATAACTTGTTTATCTGCAGAATAAGGAAAATATTCAATGTTAAATTACAAAATAGTATCTAAGATTTTTATAAATAAGTATATTAAAAAGAAGTTCGGAATTATTTTAATCAATAGTAATTAACACCTACTATCTCACTGTACCTCAATATCTTAAATATATACTTTGCTATATTAAAGGACATCTTTGCTCGAAAAAAGACAATATAATTTAATATACCGTTTTTATTGTAAGAAAATATTTTCCGAAAACATTTTAAATTAAAACTCATTTTCTTTCTGACAGTATGCAAAAATATCAATAGTTTTCTGCATACTATCAGGGTGAAATAGTACTCATCGATTAATAATTTGTCCTAAATCTCATGCGCTTTCTATATGAAGTTTGTTAATAGATTTTAAATAAATACATATGAGTCAGTACTTCAGAATTCGGTTTTATAAAAGAATGAAGATTTTTTTATGATTATGCAAAATTTGTTTTAACTTCCTAGTTAAGTCTAGTCTAGCCAATTACATAGTTTCTTTGTATACAATTACGTAACGAAATATGTGTGTGTATAAGAGAGGGAGATAGAGAGAGAAATTCACACTATATTTTAATTCTTATTTAATAGTTGTACAAATTCTTCCTTCAATTCTTAGGCTGTATAAGTCCTGAAATTACAGCTAAAAATGATGAAATCATTACGAGCCATTTTAAATTGATAAATTCCTATTTACTTATACAATAATTTAAATATTATGAAAGATATATCATTGTCACAGAACACTTTGATAGATTACAACTAAAAAGAAGGTGGGTAAGGTTAACTAAATATCCCTCCGAAGATTAAAGTGAATTTCTTAAAATCAATATAGTTAAAAAAAACATCTATAATAATTTATACATGAGGTAATTTTCATCAAGCTTGAACATCATATTCGAATTAACATAATAGCTATAAATGTGATTAACCGCATAAGTACTTGTTCAAAATCTTGCTCCTACATAAGCACCTATAATTTTCTGTTAGAAAAGTTCACAATTCTCATAAAGATTTTGTGAAGGTTATAGTGAAAGATTAGTGTGTTGTGTGTGTGTGTAACACATTTAATAAACTATTGAATCCATGTACTCGAAATGCTTTAAAAATGATAAATCAATTCATTTGTTTCAAAATCACTCCTATCAAAACATTTATTATCATTAAAAAAAAAAAAAAAAAAAAAAACTTAAGTTGTTATACAAACATAAGAAAACTACAACCCATTTAGGTTCATTCAGGGGATATAAACGCAATTACATTTCATATATTTTACTCATATTCAGGGGATATAAACAACAATAAGAAAGCATTTAATCTAGTTAATTATTGTCAAATGCCTTCTAAAAATGATATAATAGCATTAGAATTTATAACTTGAATTTAATTACCCTTTTGTAATTGCTTTCCAGAGAAATCTGCTGAGAACCTGAAAGTAATTAAAGAGGAGAAAAATTCAGTAAATATTATTCCTTGAATCACTTTATTTCCAGAAATTATCTGTACTAGCTTTCTATAAAACCAAGGTGTTTTATATGTATATACTAGAAGAATGTTTGGGTGTTTTGGTTTAAAAAAGCTATGATGTGCCATTAGACATTCCTTCACTAATTTCTTTGTTCTATAAATTGAAGCACTATTCTTCATGACTTCATATTTGGTCCTATCTTATTCGTGATGTTGAAAATTTTATAAATACAAATAATATTTCTAAAACAAATTGTATTTATCTAAAAATGTATACTTATTTACTTTTTAGGGAAATGAATTTGGATTTTTTAAACTGATTTCTTAAGGTACGATCAACTATAATGGAATTTGATAAATATCTTATCAGTACATTAGTTACTTCACAGCAGGGTATTAGTTGTTAAAACTTCCACATTCGCATATTTTAATTGTATTTCTGTAAGAAAAGTGCTGTTGATATTAACGAAAGCAAATCTGAAGAAAATTTGTTGGATAAATCATACAAGAGGAAGAAGTTTCAAACAAATTGTGTTAAAAAGGGAATATACTTTAAAATCTAAAGACAGATTATACTATATTATCAAATAAAGTAAGGTCTTAAAAATACCAATCGTAAAGCAAGTTTGTTATTTTAGCTAGATTCTTGACTTAGGTGGTTAATATGTTAGTTTCTTCAAAATAATTCTTTCTAAATGTACAACTGCTAAATGTATATTTCATAGTCATTTGTCATCAATTGATTAATTAATGGTATTAATTGGATTGATAATTTTCTAAATAATAATTTAACTCACATATTATGATAAGCATTTAAAACAATCAACAATGTTTTACATAGTTAAATCATTTAATTTTAATATCTGGTTTCATAGAATAGAAATGCATTGTGGTTAAAAAAGCACATTTAGATAGAATTTTTCGTTTTCTGAAAAACTAGGAAATGATTAAATTTTCTGCCGCATTATAAAAAATATGGGTGAGTAAGCCTTAATCTATTAGTAATTTAACATTTTATGATTACATCGGAGAAAATATAATGAACGTAAATCCATAGATATTTTATGGTATTTTAGTTTTATTTTCATAAACACGTATAAGAAAATTAACAAATGTTTACATTAAGCTGTCACTTTAATTTATATCTTTTAATATACATAGAAAAATTATTTCTGTTATCTGAATTTTTCAACATTTTCTGAAATTTCGTAGAACAACCCACAGCAGATGTGATAAACGATTTTACGAACACTCCTGACATTATCGATGATTACTGTTTTCTGGTCATATGCAAGAAAATAGCTACATTTAAGATTCCACAGTTTAATCCTCCTTTTTTTTAAAAAAAAGAATATATGTTTATTATAAATTGGCCTTTCATTTAAAATTATCTGATAGGAAATATTGAAAGCACTGATTATTGTCTTTAATGAGAGTTTCTAATTTTATAATGCAATTTATTCCACAAAGTTCAGTAACTTTAAAAAAATCCCTTATAAATATATTAAAATCAGACGTATTATTTTCACGCAATCTTATGTTTAAAAATATATAATTAGAATACAATAAATCTTTTTCATGTGAAATATAATGGTAATTCTAGAAATATATATTGAATCATTCATTAGCTATAATATAACCCCCGAAAAAAACTACTTCAAAAGTGGTTCTCATAAAACTTATAAAAAGTTCCTTTATTTATCTGTAATTATGTAATAGAAAACTTAAAATTCAGAAAACGTATTAAGAAAAGTTATATTTTCACATAAATTTATTTCTGTCAAAACTTTTTCAACATTAATGAAGTTTTTAACTTTCAAGATTTAAGCAAAACTATAAAAAAATTCGTAAATTCTACACTTTATTCATATACTTGATTTCTTACGTTCTTAATTATAAATGTTTTAGAATTTTATTGTAAGACTAATATCCTGAAGTTACTCTTCAATGAAAACTGAATTTATATACATGAATATGTATATTTATATACTTTCAATTTAGTCAAAATAAATTTTTCTTTTATCATAGAAAAACGTAAATAATACTTTCCAGTGAAAATTGCTAATAAATAATTAACTGTAAATTTCGATATCAAGAATATCACAATACACTATGCAGTTTCACTAATGTAAATAAAATAATATTTTTGCTTTACTTGGCATTATTAAAGCTATAATTGTAACGTGAAAAATAATTCCTCATTCTGTGTTTTTAATTTTATTTATTCTCATTTTGCTCTTGAATATTGAAAGAATATTTAAATCAATATTATTTATTATTACAGTTCCTCATCATTTTAGCTCTAATTTTCAACCTTTTAAAATTTTATTCATTAATTTCAATTAAGAGTTCATCTCTATAATATTGATGTAAGGCGCAATTATGTTTATAAAAGATGTAATAAAGAAATATTTCTGATTTTGTATTTTAAACATTGTGCTGATATTTTCTCATGTTTGCTTAATCAAACATGAGAAAAGTGAAACAAATCAAACATGAGAATCAAACATGAAAAATCAAACAAAATGATTGAAATCTTCCAAAGGATTAAAAAATCAGTAATGTTGAAATTTTTCATATTTATAGGAAATGAATTAGAAAACAAATTCATTCCAAAATTTAATGAATTCATTACATTAATTTCAATTACCCAACTCAATTCATTCTTATTTATGTAATCAATTATTCAAAATGAAAAGTTGCTATTGCATATTTTTTTCAAGCATTCTTTGCTATATTTATATTGCGTTGAAGTGCATATTTTGCTTAGTTACACATGCAATGCAAGTGATAAAGGTCAATTATTTATGTTTAATAATTTATATGCAGCGTTAAAATCTTTCTTATTATCTCTAAAATTTATTTGAGGCTAATGACGGAATTTTTAATAACACCTTCTTGAAATCTAAGAAATACTGATAAAATTAAGATAAAATATTTGCTATTATTAAATTTTTTCAAGAAACAAATGATTTCTTTCTTATACAGAAAAATCTTACTAAATGTTCAAAATAATCAGTGTACAATATATTCCAATTTTTAAAAAGAAATTTTAAATTTGCAAAATAAATTATCTATTTCCATTTGAAAAAAATCTAATAATTTTTCTGAAAATTGATTTTAATGATAAATTAAAAATACTATCATATATTATCATTATAGAGAAATATCTTGCTTTAATTTTGCATTCAAGATATGCTCTAAATACACAACAAACACTTTTCTTAATGACATTAATGCAAATAAAAATTCCCGGTATATAAATAAATGCATTATTTTCTTTTAGATATTGCAATCTATAGAATCGCTAAATGGCTGATTACTTACTTGCGAGACAATTATTTTGTTAAGAAACTATTTCAAAATTAATCAAAGTATTGAATTTAAGAAAAGAGAGGGATGTAAAAAATATGATTATATTTATGAAAGTATTGCTATTGAATAAGGAATAAGATATGTGTGAATCTTTTTCTTGAAGAAAACTCAGATACGTAACGATTTTTTGTCTTTACTTTTAATTTATATTATCTATCCTGACTATAATTCAATGTACAATTTTTCCAATTGCATTAAATCATGTTTAGTGCCAAATATAATAGGAGCAATATCTTGTCAGAAAATAAATAAAATTATAGTTTTTCTTTGTACTAATAGATTTGTTGCATTTTTTAACTGCATTCTTGTAATATAGTAGAAACTCTGTTTGTATAGTCAGATAATAGATAACGCATTTTTATATTATAATTTTTAAAGGTTGAAAGGCATTATTTAATATTCAAAACGTAATTATCTAAAAATTAAAAATTCTAGATCATCTATCTAGGCCTTAGGTTGATGATAAATACTACTTATCTTAAACATTTAAGATAAGTAGTATTTATCATCAACCTAAGGCCTATATTTTTTTATTACAAATTAATACTGTTAGTTAATGTAAATATTTTTCAAATACATTATTTTTACATTTAAAATACCTATCATGTTTTTATAAAATAGTTTGGAATTTTTAGATCTATTTTAAATGAGGGACATATTTTTGGATATTATTATTTTAATTACAGCATATCAACAATTTTAAAAAAACGTTCTCAGTACAAATATAATATCTATATTAGACTCTTACACACACAATATATTAAACTTTATAATCAAACAAGAAAGAATATTTCTATAAAATCATTTGATAAAACGTAAGAGACATAAATTATTCTCCGGATTAGAAAGGTCATTCCTCGGCTAATTTTGTGAAGCTACAATGAACACACTATATAATCTTCCATCAGCTGATGATTACTTTGGATTTGTAATGACGTGGTATTTTAAGTGATGTTTCAGTCCTATTTGAGAATCGCAACAAGGTCACATAACAACAATTGTGTGAAAGTTATGGGATTTACATTCATACTGACAATATAGAAAACAGTTGTGCAAGAAAGAATAAATTTTAATTTATATATTCTTATATAATTGTACGAATATCTATTTCTAGATAATAATGTAAACATTAATTCATATGTAATCTTTCTTTCATGTTAAATATAGTTTCTTGTGAAGCATATATCAGACTTTCTTACATTAACATGCATTATGTTTTGCATAATAGTTAAAAAATTATGAAACATTTAGTTTTGAAGCATTTTAAATGAAAAAAAAGATGAAGTAGAAAATGTTTTTAAGAAAAAAGTTTTTTTAACAATTTAAAACTAAATGAGATGAAAATAATATATTATTGTTTCTATATTATATCATTTTTTCATATCATAATATTTATTAAATATGTAAAAAAAGGTGCACATATATTAAATAATTAAAACAAAAATTATCCAGAAATGATTTTAAGCTAATTAAAAATTACATTCAACTAATTTTCTCTTAAATTTTTGTTATGGTATTGGATTATTTCTTAAATCGCTTTCATAAAAGTTGTTTTTAAAATACACTTATTGAAATACGTTTATACATTATATTTTTATTAATCAGAAAACTTTTAATAATACAATATAATACAAGACCTAAATTTATATATTTTTTAGAATTTTTTAATCGGTTATTAGGTTTCAGGGAATAATAAACTGCGATATATTGCTTTGAAACAACTCATTTACGTTTATTTTCTGCTCACGATTCAGGTAAGCAAATTAAATAATATATAATTTGGCTGTGTTTTTTGTCAGATTGTGAGGTTTAAATTTAAAGAACTATAATAATTTTTAAAAGTGAATTTATATTTTTGAACGAATTATTACATTACAGTACTTAATTATATAAAATAAAAGATCATTTGGAAATAAGAAAAAATTTTATATATATTATTGATTTTATAATGTGTTATAAAAACATCTTTTTATAACACATTATAAATGCTATATAAATTGAACATTATATATAAAGGATTGATATCAAATTAAAATCCAAACATATAAGTCAATTCATTTCATAACGTTAACTTTGGAAAGTAATTAATAGAAAAGTAAAATATACATTTATTTGCTTAAATAAAATTTAAAGATTCCTCATCATTTCCATTTGATTTTTGTCTGCACAAAAATAAAAAATGTTGTTTATTTAATTTTATAAATTCCAATGTGTAGCAGAAACTTTTTTTTGAATTCAGAAATCAGACACACATATGTTTTCATATTTCACATCAAACAACATTCTTAGTGAATAATACTTTAATAATATTTTACAAAATATATCACGAAATCCCTAAAATAAAATCAAAATTATTTGAAGATATAAATTTAATTAAGAAGAAATCAAAACGTTATTAATCAATTTAAAAAAAAGAAATATTGCCCGATACATAAGAATAGTATTACAATTGAATAATTAGAATGAAAAAAATAGATTTCAAATTCTCAATAAATTTCAGCTTCTTTTCTATTGAAAAAAATATCATTAATTACGTTATACAATGGAAGAAGATAGTTAAAATCAATTTCTCTGTCTTATTTTTTACGCGGAAGAGAATAATGGATCAATCACAATTCAATTGTTTTTCTATTCTTAGATATCATCGAACTACAGATAGATTAGAATTATAAAAGAAAAATTCGTTGCACGTTCTAATTAAAATCAAGGACGAACAAAATATATTGAAATTGAAATCCAGTTTCAGAATTAATCTACTTTAAATTTATTAGCCAAATAACAAATCTTAAAAAAAGTGTAGTGAAGATACATGCCATATGTTACCGGATATTTAATCACTAGTACCATTAATTTAAAATAAATTTCGCTTTTTGGGGAAAGATTTGGAAAATAATTTAAAATTAAAGTCTTATTTAATAGTAACAAAATTTTAATAACTAATTAAAAGAAGGTCGCTTTATTTGAAACTACCTATCTATAATCTATTGTACATTCTATTAAATAATATCACATTTTCTTACCTTTTATGTGAGCAGTAAAAACAATTCTGTTTGATGCACGGAAAAAAAATTTCAAAATTCTTTCACATTTAACGAAATATTGCATATATATATATATATATATATATATATATATATATATATATATATATATATATATATATATATATATATATATATATATATATATATATATATATATATATATATATATGAGTGTGTGTGTTTGTTATTTTAAATTTCTCATCTAACTTTACTCATATTTTACATTATACATCATCATATGTAAGTGAGAAAAATAGGTTTATCTGTTAAGAAATTGGAGAAGCTTTACTTGATTTTTATAAATGTTAAATAAAAGTTTTTTCCACTTAGTATATTAAACATTAAAAATTTTTCGTTAATGTAGTTTTTTTAAATAATGTGTCAGAATATTATTCTGTCAATCAATTAAAACTAGTTTTAATGCTATAAAAGTTTTATTAGTATAGTTTTGTTTTAAATACTGTAATTAGTACCTACTTAGTCAGTAATAACTACTTTTCATCTGCAGTATTCACTTATTTTTTATCGAACTTCAGTATTTGAAGTTTAAAACCAAAGTCTATATTTTTAGGAAAACATAAGCGATTTGAAACTAATTTAATTCAGAAAATATGCACTGTGTAAATGTACGTGATAAAGGTTCTGAGTATTTGGATTTCGACATTTTAAACTCGAAACCAAAATGAACAAATTTCTGCATAACTCTTCAGAACAAATATGCATTTTGCAATATTTGAGAGTTCACCCCAGTTTAATTAATCAGTTTAATCACAAGCGCAAAAGACACATTCAAGGGGAGTAGATAGTAGTTGAATTAATATGTGTATCAATACGAGAGTGTAAATTTTCAAAATTTCAGAACTGAAGCAATGTACTGTAACAGGCAAGTAATTTAAAGATTAGAAAGAAACTACTTGCTGTAATTTCAATATACCAATCTCCAAACTTCAAGCAATTAACAGAGCTTTAATTGTTATTTTTAAAGAAATTTTTGTCATTTTTTAAAATTCGCCACTTTTTAAGTCCTACTATAATTTTACTCATAATAATTATATTCAAAATTTTTTATAGTTATAAGTTATTTAAACATAAATTATATTATTCAATATATCAAAAATTAAATTTAAATTCTAGAACACACACACACACACACACACACACACACACACACACACACACACACACACACACACACACACACACACACACACATATATATATATATATGTGTGTGTGTGTGTGTATATATATATATATATATATATATATATATATATATATATATATACAGGGTGATTATAAGAAAACTTTGCCAACATCTGCACTTCTAGCGTCCATTCTATTTAACCGATCAAGATGATACTTCAAATATAGTTCTTTCGAGATATGCGCTCGAGATTCTGTGAATGGCAACACAGTGGCCCTCGCGGTTACAGTTATAGTGACAGAAATTTGAAATTTTCGAATGGCAACGCCTAATTTTTACCATTGCAAAATGTTCAGCACATGCGAAAACCCTAAATAGCGTTGAAACGGTACCGATATGTCCGAAAACCGACGTGTTATACACATACAAACAGTTCTTCAAGGCGCACGGAGGAATAATGCATACGACAGAGACAAGACACTGCTCAATGATGAGAACACATAGAGAAAGAAAAATCTTTATTAATTTCAAACATTTTCCACATGAGTGCCATCACAGGCAATTACGCATTGCATGCGGGAGACGGTGGACAATGTCGCTGCACGCAACATGGCACGAGGGATGTTTCCAATCTCACGCCGTATAGAATCCTTTAAGTCCGACAATGTTTAAGGATGGCACAGATAAACTCTGGATTTGAGATAGCCCCAAAACCAGAAATCCATAGGCGTCAGATCTGGGGATCGCGCAGGCCACGGAAAAGGATAATAGCGTGAGATGATGCGATCACCAAAATGCTGATCCAGGAGCCTTTTAACTGACCTCGCTATATGTGGAGGTGCGCCATCTTGCATCCAAACAATGTCATTGAGTGCATTCAGCCGACGCAACTCCGGTAAGACATAATTTTTCAGCATGGCTGCATACCGAGGGCCCGTTACAGAACATGTTGCAGGGCCAGTCGGGGTCGTTTCCTCAAAGAAGAATGGGCCCAGAACAAATGTAGCTGTAATGCCGCACCACGCAGTGATTTTGGCGTCAAATAATGGTACTGGCGCCACAGCATGAGGATTCGTCTCTCCCCAGTGCACACAATTCTTTGTGTTAATGCTGCCATTTAAGGTGAAATGCGCCTCATCCGTCCATAGTATGCGAAGTGGCCAGTCGTTATCCGTATCATATCGTAACAAAAATGCATTTGCGAAGTCCAGACGTTGTTGCGTGTCACCCGGCTCCAACATCTGGACGCGCTGGAACCGATAGGGAAACATGTGAAGTACCGAGCGCAAGAGCTTGCGGACCGTTGAGTTCGGAATATCCAACACGCGCGCTATGCCTCTTGCGGTTTCTGTGTGTCCTGCAGTCACTGTATGGTGCACATCCATGACAACGTCCTCAGAAACAGTTGGCCGTCCGGAGCGCTGTTTGTCACAGGTGCGACCTGTATCTTCGAATTTCCGCACTAAATCACGCAGAGCTTGCAGAGTACATGGGCCACGTCGTTGTCGATGATTGCGGCGATACACACGCAAGGCTTCCGCAGCGTTCATCCCATTTTGGTAATAGAGTTTGATCAATTCACCGCGAACTTTCATAAGAAGACTCATATCGTCGGCATGTGCGAGTTCCCGAATGACGACTTCGCATACCCGCTTGGTATTTTATAGGTTTCCTACGCTGAATATCTGGCGACCGGAGTTCTGTGATTGGTTTCTTGACTCTGTCACATGCAAATTTATTGCGTGCGCCCAGATCGTGTTTTATTGGCCGGTTTTCAGAACTCTTTTTTGTGTTTGCAGAACACGTCCGTTTTTAGACATATCGGTACCGTTTCAACGCTATTTAGGGTTTTCGCATGTGCTGAACATTTTGCGATGGTAAAAAGTAGACGTTGCCATTCGAAAATTTCGAGTTTCTGTCACTATAACTGTAACCGCGAGGGCCATTGTGTTGCCATTCACAGAATTTTGAGCGCATATCTCAAAAGAACTATATTTGAAATATCATCTTGATCGGTTAAATAGAATGGACGCTAGAAGTGCAGATGTTGGCAAAGTTTTTTATAATCACCCTGTATATATATATATATATATATATATATATATATATATATATATATATATATATATATATATATATATATATATATATATATATATATATATAAAGAGAGAGAGAGATTTTATGTTGTTGTTGTTGCTTATGACACTTGGACAAGCCAAGCTCGCTATGTCGTTGGCTATGCGAATTTAAGTCAATTGAGATCGTCTTTCGTTTTGGATCAGAGCACCACGAAGGTGAAAGTACGACTTTGCTCTTAGTAAGGAGCCTCGTAATTTTGAACCATGGTCAGGTGACGAGGCCACACCTGAGCTGGCACCCTCCTCTCCACATCCACGCCACACCAGCAGACGGACTTTGGACGTCACATATTAACGTGGACACGTCCCCAACTCACGGAGCTCCAGCAACCCAGTGAAGGAGAGTACACCGTGGTCACCCTCCCAACCACTGCCCGCGGCAAATGATGCTTCACTTTGCTGAGCTTACGGGAAGCGGCATGAAGCTACTGAGCCACTGAAGCTCTAAAAATCTTATGGTGTATGGAAACCACTTCCTTTCAGCGTGCAATTGTTTTCATGATATATAATTTTCCAAAATTTCAAGCAAAATCTAAAAATATTTATCCTGAAGATTTAAACGTATATGAAACAAATAAAAAATTGAAATAGGAATTTTTAGATATTTTTTTTGAATTTAAAACACATTAATTATACTAATATATAGGATAAAACTAATGAATTAATTTAACAGTTAATAAATTAATTAACTAAAATTTCAATATCTATATTAAAATTTATAAAAAAGACAATATTTTTCGTTCACATAGAATATATTAAATATAATATATAATACAAATGTTAAAAAACACTTTACTATATATATATATATATATATATATATATATATATATATATATATATATATATATATATATATATATATATATATATATATATATATATATATATATATATATATATATATATATATATATATATATATATATATATATATATATATATATATATATATATATATATATATCATATATTGGGGTGTGGTAGCTATAGTTTCACGTTTATCTTTAGCCATTGGAGAAAATCTATTATATTTCGTCAATAAGGCAATGAATTTGTCTTTGTTGGAACTGCATTCTATATTTTATGGATATTATACACTTTATTAAAATTGAATTTCAAATTCATTTTATACTTACTATTGTCCTAGTTGTAAGGTTTTAATTTCTTACTGCAAACTTAAAGTTTAAAAGTTTTGTGTACATATATATTAGATTCTATAATGGTTATCTGGGCATGCAAAAATTCAAAATTTAATTATAAATTTAACTACATAAATATACAAACATCGGCTAATGAATAAAAAAATTTTGAAGTATTTAATTAAATGCTTGCAAGGAGTAACTAATGGTAATTTTTTGTAGTGTATTTAGATCATTAAAATGCAAGCACAAATAAAATTTACAATTTATTTGTGCTTGCATTTGAAACTTATGCTTGAATTTGAACGTGATGATGCCATCTTGCATGAATAGAGTAAT
>JAJQOW010001581.1:0-20000 GCA_037975125.1 Latrodectus hesperus
ATGATTACTTTACTAAATCCTGTTGATAATATGAAAAATGAGTTAATTAGTATTATTTATGAGTTTAATTCAAACATCAAAATTACCATTTGACAATTATAAACAAGTCTAAAGTAGTGACTAAGTTATTTTTGTGAATTTGAGGGCACAATCAATGAAAAATGACGAAACATTACAGTTATGACATAAATAATGACTGCTATGGAATTTCATAAATAAAACAGCCATTGAAAGATCATAAATACCCTGCTGTAAATGAGAGAAATATTTACAAGACTTTGTGATTAACATAAATTAACGAAATAATCAAGCATCACATCAACAAAGTAATAAGAAAGTATGAGTTAATATAAAAACTTTAAAAAATCGTGAAAGAAAAAGGATAGCAAAAAATTTTTTTTAAAAATTAGGTCTTTTTTAAAAATTAGTAATACATAAAAATATTATCAAGTACAATAAAAAAATTACTTCTTTAACTTATTGTGCTTTCACACTTTACAATGCCTCTAAATTATATACATACATACATACATACATATATATATATATATATATATATATATATATATATATATATATATATATATATATATATATATATATATATATATATATATATATATATATATATATATATATATATATATACATATATAATATATATATCTAATATATAAAATTCTCGTGTCACAGTTTTCGTTGCCATACTCCTCCGAAACGGCTGGACCGATTTTGATGAAATTTTTTGTGCTTATCCGGTATCTATGAGAATCGGCCAACATCTATTTTTCATCCCCCTAAATGTTAGGGGTAGTACAACCCTAAATTTTTTTTTATTTTTTTTGGTTAGTTCTCTAAGTTCCTAATAGATGGCGGTTTAGCATCTAAGTTGCACAGGTATTCGGCAGATGGCGACGTGTTTATTTTTCTAGATTATACCATCTTCGAGAAAATTATCGTGCGCGCGCAAGCGCGTGGTTAAATATAGAATTTACATATATTTTCATGATGTATAATGATATTTTAACAATTTTTCGTGAATCATTTTCATTATTATACTTTGTATTGTGTTATTATTGTGCAGTATTCAGTTTGAATATTTTTAATATTATAAATAGTAAAATAAAATTTTATTTATTGCTGTTTTTCTCTACTAATTTTCATACCACCTCGAAAACATGTAGGTATTTCTTGATAGCCTTTTATTATTTTTTTTATTTTATAATTTGATAATTATTAATTTATTTATTCAAATGATAAATTATTTTAATTTTTTTTATTTCAGTATAATGCCACGGAAAAAATTTTTAGTTTTAATATAATTTAAAATTAAAATAATAATAGTTCGATGTCAATGTTATCTACCTCATTTATAACAATTTATTTTTAGATGTCTTTAATTTA
This sequence comes from Latrodectus hesperus, assembly GCA_037975125.1. NCBI lineage: Eukaryota > Metazoa > Arthropoda > Arachnida > Araneae > Theridiidae > Latrodectus > Latrodectus hesperus. The sequence goes on from JAJQOW010001581.1 coordinate 1,405, forward strand.
TATAGTATATTTTATAAGTAAGTCACTGATTACAAACTATAATTTAATATAAGATGAATAAAATGTAAATTCAGAAAGTATATGTTGATTTGTGCTTAATTTAGAAATTTCGATACTTTACCTATTACTATTAAATTTTGGTGAAACGTTTTATTTTTAATCTCCTATGAATGAACCTATTCTAAATTTTTTTAGAAAATATTAATTTGATTGAACCCAAGAAATAGTAAAAAATTGATTCAATTAATTTTAAAAACTCAGCCACTGCAACGCGTGGCTGGGTCAGCTTGTATATATATATATATATATATATATATATATATAATATATACATATATAATATATATATATATATATATATATATATATATATATATAATATATACATATATAATATATATATATATATATATATATATAATATATAAAATTCTCGTGTCACAGTTTTCGTTGCCATACTCCTCCGAAACGGCTTGACCGATTTTGATGAAATTTTTCGTGCTTATCCGGTATCTATGAGAATCGGCCAACATCTATTTTTCATCCCCCTAAATGTTAGGGGTAGTACAACCCTAAATTTTTTTTTATTTTTTTTGGTTAGTTCTGTAAGTTCCTAATAGATGGCGGTTTAGCATCTAAGTTGCACAGGTATTCGGCAGATTTTATTTATTACTCTTTTTCTCAACTAATTTTCATACCACCTCGAAAATATGTAAGTATTTCTTGATAGCCTTTTATTATTTTTTATTTTTATTTTATAATTTGATAATTATTAATTTATTCAGTAGAACATTTTGATCTAATTTATTTATTCAAATGATAAATTCTTTTAATTTTTTTTATTTCAGTATAATGCCGCGGAAAAATTTTTTAGTTTTAATATAATTTAAAATTAAAATAATAATAGTTCGATGTCAATGTTATCTACCTCATTTATAACAATTTAATTTTACATGTCTTTAATTTATATAGTATATTTTATAAGTAAGTCACTGATTACAAACTATAATTTAATATAAGATGAATAAAATGTAAATTCAGAAAGTATATGTTGATTTGTGCTTAATTTCAAAATTTCGATACTTTACCTATTACTTTTAAATTTTGGTGAAACGTTTTATTTTTAATCTCCTATGAATGAGCCTATTCTAAATTTTTTTAGAAAATATTAATTTGATTGAACCCAAGAATTAGTAAAAAATTGATTCAATGTATTTTAAAAACTCAGCCACTGCAACGCGTGGCTGGGTCAGCTTGTATATGTATATAAATATATATATATACACTACTGGCCATTAAAATTGCTACACCCAGAAGGAATGCAAATAACAGAACGATAATTATTGGACACATACATGATAATGGAAAGAAAAAGTGATTAGATTTACAGGAAATTAGGATGTATAGATCTTGAGAAATCAGTACCCAGAGCAGCCACCTCTGGTTGCAATAACAGCATTTATCCGCCCTAGGCATGGAGTCAAACAGAGATTGTATGGCATGTACGGGAATCTCAGTCCATGCAGCTTCAACACTATGCCACAGTTCATCGACAGTAGTGGATGGTGAGTGATGGCGTGCCAATCGCTCGGCAACCATTGACCACACGTTTTAATTGGTGACAGATCAGGAGAACGTGCTGGCCAGGGTAATAGTCGAACCTGTTCTGTATCAATGAAGTTCAGAACAGTACGGGCAACATGCAGTCGTGCATTATTCTGTTGAAACAAAGCATTGTTACAGGCTTCGAAGATAGGGCAGAGCCACAGGCCTTAAGACATCGGAAATGTAACGATTGCTCTTCAAAGTGCCGGTAAGGCGAACAAGAGGTGATCGAGACGTGTATCCAATGGCACCCCATACCATCACTCCAGCAGATGCGCCAGTATGGCGATGTCCAATGCAAGTTAGCAATGCGCATTCTCCACAATGCCTCCAAACACGGATGCGGTCATCATGGTACTGTATACAGAACCAAGATTCATCTGTAAAGATGACGTGATGCAATTTTCGCGTCAAGGTTCGTCGCTGAATACACCATTGAAGGCGCTCCTGTCTTTGACGCAGCGTCAATGGTAGCCGAAGCCATGGTCGCCCTGCAGACAATCCACGCTGCTGCAAACGTCGTCGAACTGTTCTAGCAGAAACTTGTTGCCTTGCAAATGACTCCATTTCTGGACTCAGGGTTCGTGACGTGGCTGTACGATCCCTTGTGACCATGCGGATAAGATGTCTGTCTTCTCTGCTGTTAGTGATGCTGAGATCCTGCATGACATTCCGTATGATTGTCCTGAACCCATCGATTCCATATTCTGCTAACAGTCATGGGGTCTCAACCGACGCGAGCAGCAATATTGCGGTACAATAAACCGCAATCCCTGTAAGATATAATCCTTCCTCGATCAAATTCAGACACGTGCTGATAGGCATTTCTTCTTCTTACACGAGGCATTACAACAACTTTCTTTGCTGAAAACAACGTTGAAACAGAAACTGAGTATGAAAAAACTGCTGTCAAATCTCTGGCTTTATGCACATTTTAGATGTCGCTACTGTCCTCTGCTTTGTATGAATGCGCTGAAAATCTAATCATTTGCATATCACAGCAAGTTCTACCTGTCATGCAAATTTCACGTGTGTGGTGTGCCGCTTTCCTGGTGCAGCAATTTTAATGGCCAGTAGTATATATATATATATATATATATATATATATATATATATATATATATATATATATATATATATATATATATATATATATATATATATATATATATATATATATATATATATATATAAACAAAAAGTCTTCTAAATATCAATAGTTGAACCATTAATTGTACTCATAAAATCAGTTAGCTCAAGTTAAATAATAACGTGTTCTGATCATTTAAATTTCTGAAATGAATATTTTTCCAATTAGCACGATTGTCAATTTAAAATTCACTTGTTATGAAAATTCTAATCAGTATATGGCTTTACGACTGATATTAAGGATTGAAATGTTAAATTTTCACCAGGCGCAAATTTGAAGGAATCCGTCCAGCAGTTGCCTTGTTTTCAAGGAATATTTCAATAAGAATCTTTTAAAAAGCATTACATAAGAATAACTTAAAAGAGGCTATTAATTTTCTTTGCTTAATTTTAAGTAGAGTATTGAAGATGAAAATATTTGAATACTAGTCAACACAGAATACTAGTTTACAATTTGAATACTAGTCACAAAAATAATGAAAAATACAGTTTTAAAAATTAATATTTTTATTTTAAAATATTGAATTGATTGAATTTATTTCTTTAATAATAAATTCAATACGCTCACAAAAATAATGAAGAGTGCAACTTTAAAGATTAATAATATTATTCTAAAATATTGAATTAATTGAATTTATTTCTTTAATAATAAAAATATTTTTGGCAATCAATCATGTTTTATTTTAAAAATTGTTTATTAGTAATATTCTTCATAAAATGTTTATAGGTTCTTTAAAATTGAAACATTACAATTCTATGAAAAATATTTTGTTCAATTGCATTACAATGATTAGTAATATTTATGTCTATGAAATTGATAATAAACTCTATTACTATCTTTATGTAATTGGTATTCTATTGAATAGATATAAAGCAAATTGAGTTTCAGTGATACTTATTGCCACTAATCCCAAAATGATTTCAGTAGATAAGTAAAACTGGAATATATTTTAATATTTTTCCAATTTGCTTTATTTGCTTTTAAAATGTATTGTATTTTTCATGACCTTTATTATAGTATTTTTATTGTTAAAAACTAATTTTTGAAGCTAAAACAAAGATAATATTTATGTTAATGTAAATACTAAAATTTATAATTAGTTTAACTCGCCTACCTAATGAAGTTCTATGATTTCAGTATAAAAATTATTTACTTGTAAAACCTTTATTTTACAACTGTTTCTCTGCTTTTCCAGTGTCGGCCGATGACGGAGTATTCAGCGTTCCAGGCTTCTGAGCTGTGGGTCCCGGGTTCGAATCCCTTTTCGGGTATGGATGCCACTTTCTCTCTGCAATTCGATGTTCTTTCTTCTGAGATGATGTTTGAATGTGGCCCGCGCTATAAACGGGTTTGCGGTGGTATGGCGCGGGTAACGCTACTCGCCTCCGTGACTTGGTTCACAGGTGCCCCCTGGGTAACGATAAATGTGTAGCATTTTCCGGCCTTGTTGTATTGAAGTTTTAGTCAACCAGTGTCCGCCGTTATTAAAATCAACTATTTTTCAAAAAAGAATTATTTTCTATTAAAATTGGTTAATTTATTATTTTTAACAAGTAATTTTTATGTAATTTTGCTTGTAATTTTATTTATTCTTGAACTAGATGGCATTTTTATTATCTTAATTATGCTGTTTTACTTTTGAAAAATTTCTTCCTAAGACTTAAGTAAATATATTATAGATATTTTTATATTCATTATGAATAATTATTAATTTAACAAAACCATTTAATCATAAATAAACAGGAACTTGAAAGAATAAAAAATATTTATAAGTAAAATACTGATGTTTTAATTCTTTATAAAGTAAAACATCAGTGTATTTTACAGATAAATATTTATTCAATATTTTTAATTAACAAACAGAAATTTTTGGCACTGCATAGTGGACAGTCAAAACATTTAATTAGGAATCCCATTTACATAAGGCACTTTAGTGTTAGGCATGTATTTGCTGTCCCATAGCATGTACTTTACAATGGATAGCATGTACTTTCCTAGATAGTACGTACTTTCCATGGATAGCATGTACTTTCCTAGATAGTACGTACTTTCCATGGATAGCATATACTTTCCTAGATAGTACGTAATTTCCATGGATAGCATGTACTTTCCTAGATAGTACGTACTTTCCATGGATAACATGTACTTTCCTAGATAGTACGTACTTTCCATGGATAGCATGTACTTTCCTAGATAGTACGTACTTTCCATGGATAGCATGTACTTTCCTAGATAGTACGTACTTTCCATGGATAGCATGTACTTTCCTAGATAGTACGTACTTTCCATGGATAACATGTACTTTCTGTGGACAGCAGGTCAAACTCCCATGTCGCTAGAATGAAAACAAGGAAATCTCTCAAGCACCTTCCAGGCAGACGTAAATGTAGAAAGCTTAAAAGTCAGATTCTATTATTCAACAGCTACCGGAATCAAACTCGTGACCTTCCAATTTAAAGAACGATGTTCTTTATAAAATAAAGTAAACCCAAATAGAAATATTATGGCTGATTCTTAACTCTAAGCCAAGTATAAAAAATTCACACAAATCAACATAAATATAAATGTTTATCATTTATGCAGCTGTTTAAAATATATTCGTATGGACATCGATTAACAAACATAACACTCTTCAGTAAATACAAGAGAAAATAGTTTAAATTGCATGTTACATTCTCTTCCAATATGCAAGTATAACAACGGCAAATATCTGGAGCATACATTTCTACGTAACAGGGAAGGCGCGTGGGCGTTTTGACAGGCTTTTTAAATTGCATTATCCTTGTCAGTATTCGAATTTCGTTGAATAAAAGGAATTTCCATTGATATATTTGAAAGAAAGATCGCCCTAAGGATAACACTCTATTACAAATGCTGTTTCATATGTAAATAGTCCTGTCTATTGTAGGTTAGGGCTTGTTAAGGAAAATATTCATTGGATTAGAATGAATTTAGATAGTGTATTAGAAATTATTCAATTTGAGTGAGTTATTTCTTGTGTTTACTGCTTCATTTGTCTTTTCATAACAGCCATTAGATCTTACGATTTCAGTATTATCTCAGTAAGAATATTTAATGACATATCAAGTTGAACAAAGCTATGCTATTTAAAAGATTGTTTAATATTTTAATTATATAAATTGTGAAGCCAATTAAATAATGTGAATAAAATATAATTTTAATATTTTATTAATACTCTTTAATAAGTAGTTAAATACTGTTCTAAACCAGATGATTCAAATTGACTATAGACGAAATAAGCTATTTTAACATTTGCTTGTTATTACCATTAATTACGCGAGAATATTTGCATCTAATTTGTCTTATTTTGTAAGAAAATGTTATTTAAACAAAAGATAATTACGCATTAATTTTTTATGATACGATTATATCTCATGTTATCAAATTATTATACAAATTTAAGTGCTTGTATATAGAATAAAATAAAATCATAAATAATTCACCTTTTATTACATTAGTTTTAATATTCTATTTTACATATGAGATACATACTGATATTTTATATATTGTACCACGCTTCAAAGTTGGTGTTTAAGTCGATAAAATTATCGCTTAAAAATCTAACAAGACTTTTATTCTCAACAACTTATACATTTTAAAGGATATTCCAGCTGTAGTAGTCACAATTACACACCTTCAATCCAGCTAAAACAACAGGAAACAGCTTCCAAACACCGAAGTCTAATACTTCAGGTAGACGACAACTTTTATGCTATAGACTAGCATTCGGGTGGCAGTATTTATACCTGACTGGGCGTTAAGCTCTAATAGTTTTGAAGGATTTTTGGAAGGTTCCAGAGCTTCGGTGGTGGTATTTTCCAGAAATATCTAATTTTCGTTAATTGGTCGCCAAGAATCTAGCCAGTTGGTTGCCAAGTCTCCAAATTACTAGGAATTCCTTTTTTTTTTTTTTGACATTTTGAGACAAATTCATGTAATATTTACAAATTTTTAACAATATATTACTTGAAAATTATAACTTAACAATCATAAGTTTATGGATAATTTTTCTTTCCATTCAATGTAAAATTTCGTTTAAACAACAAAAAAATTTTTAGACATCCCATATCAAAACTAAACACTTAAAAATGCATCATTTTAAAGTGATGAAGTAGATTTCGACTTTTATTTTATAAGAAATTTTACAACTTATTATTAGACTATTTTATAACCATTATTAGAATCATATATATTATTTAATTCGACATATTCATTCACATAGAAGTAACAACAATAGAAAGAAAGAATTAATATAATTTAGAAGACAAAAAAATGAGAAAATACTTAATTATAATGTTGTAAAATGGAATCCCTCAAGAAATTCTTATCTTATCGTAAATAAATTCAAAATTTATTTACGATTCTATATTTATCAATCTCTGAAAATGTACATTTTGGTAAATTAAAGTGTTCTCTTACTATTATGAATATTATTAAATATTATAGACACATAGTCTCTAGGCTAACGGCTGGAAATTATTGTGATTATCAAAAATATTGATTTTAGTTTCTGCAGTCAATTTGCACATATTAAGTAAGGATTAAGTGCGTTGTGCTGTTACTCATTGTTGTAATAAAAAAATTGTTTAAATATGTCTTAAAAGCTTAAACATTCGTAAATAGAAATACTTTAATTTCTAAAATAATATTTCTTATAACGAACACTTTAAATAGATCGTTGTTTTTACTTATGACACTTGGTCAAGCCAAGCTCATAAGCCGACGGCTACGAAATTAAGTGCGAAGGGGTGCCTTTCATTTATTCAGAGCATCAAGAAGGTGAAAGTAGGACTTTGCTCAAAGGCTCCTCCTATAGATGGCACTACCAGAGGATCCATTCCCTGAATTAAATTAGTTGTGTAGTACATATGTAAATAATATATGAATTAATTGTGTAATATATACGTAAATAAAATAGTGTATTTGGTTACCCACTAAATCTTTGCTCAAAGATGAATTAAGTAGAATTTATTAACGATAGCACATATTGAGAAAAAAGTTACTTTAAAGCAACAAACAAACGAAACCTATAACTAGATAATCATTATTATAAAATAATAATTCATTTTAATAATCATGTTTATAATTTGTAGTAATTTATTGTTATAATAATATTTTATTATTGAAAGGAAAATTTAAAATATATTTTCTTGTTTTCATTTTGCTGTTTATCTCTCAATTAATTTTCAGGATCAGAAATATTTAAACTCTCAATACTAATTAGAATAACTGAAAATAAATCTCAATTTACATCATTTTGGCAAAAAGCTTAAATTTTCAACGTGTAGTTTAAAGAATGTTTGATTTTAAATAAGTTTTAATCAAATGATATTTATTTATATAGATATTAATGTTAAATAAAGTATCGATTCCTTAGTTCAACCTTTATATATAAGTGTCACAAGTCAATCTTTCCATCAGTAATCATAATCTTAGCTTTGAAAATGCACCACATACTTGAAAATATTCTTTGATACATATAATTATAGTACAGTAATTTGTTAATTGGTACTGTCTTTTGTATATTCGTAAGCCACAATTTCGGAAAATAATATAATTTTTCATTATAGTGTTTAAATTTAATTTTTTATAAGGTAATAACTTTTTTACTGTATTTTATTGCTTTCTTTGAGTAATATTGAAACTTTATTTGTGAAAAAATTTAAATATTAATTTTATTAATTTCATAAAAATATATTTTACATACTTTTTCTATTTTATTTACTTATGTGAGAATTTTTGCATTCCGTGGTAAGGAAATATCAAATATGATAATATGAAATTTCCTTTAATAAAGTAATATTAGTAAATAATTTTTAAAAAAATGTGATGCTTAAAACGAAACAAAATTTCTATAGCTTAAATTTTTCAGATATCTACTTAATATTATAGATGCTATATTTTTGTAAAATTTACAAAGCAATAATATATAATAAAAACAATATAATTAAAATAAAAATAGAATAATTATTTTAGTTATAAGAAGTGATGAATTTGAAAATATTTCTTTTCATATAAATAATTTATTATTAAATAAGAAAAACTTTTTCGCGTATATCAGATATTTCAACTAACTATAATTTGGCTTTTTGCCAAAACTGGTGAAAACAGACGGAAAAATCCAGACTGGTAAAAAATAGTCTGACAAAACTAGACTGTTTCCATGTTTATTTTTGAAACTTCATACGCTATGAAATCCAGAATCAAGCGCAAAAGCGTTAGAAAACGATATTTTAAGAAAAAGGGGGTGTTTCTAATCACCAGTTTGCGAGAAATTATTGAAACTTGTACATCCTTCTTTAATTTTTTTCTTTAAAATTTAAAGAATTTATTTATAATGAATTTGTGAGTTTAACAATAGATAAAATATTACATTTTGTAAAATCATAAAATATAGAAAAGTAGCTTACATATTATTTAAGTTCATTAAATATTCCTAGATATAAAGAAAGAAGAAATGTTGAGAAAATATAACGATGTTTGGGGATTTCCAAAACTTTCAACTTCGAACAGTAATGCGTAAAATGTTTATACAAAAGGGAATTTCATATTCTGTTACAGGGGAAAATCCACTCTTACCTATCTTGTATAAAAGATATGCATGTATATGATACCACATTTGAAAAAGGACCATCAATTTTAAGAAAGAGAATATGAAACACACAAAATGGAATTTCGTTCCGACATTCTTCATAGAATATAAAGGAAAATGGCACCGTATCAAATATTAGTCGTTTAAATAATGGTACTTTTTTTCTTAACAAAGAATAGGAAATAATCAATTTTTTGTGGTTAAAGTAACTTCATAATGAAAAAAGTGAGCGACATTTTTCTTTACCATTTTATTTTCCTTATTGTTGTATTCATTAATTAATGAATACTCATTCATCAAAAGACGTTTATTTTCAATAAAACTTAAAATTTAGTAAAAATAGTTTTAAATATAGATGAAAGCTTTTTTTTTTTTAAATACATTTATTAACCAAGCAGTTGTTTGTTAATAGAAGTAGGTTCAATATCTTGGCATTAGAATATTCCTTGTGTTTTCAATAGGTTAGGTTAGATTACGGCAAAAAACTGTTTTGGAGCTTTATGGTCTTAGGCTTATAGCTCGCATTGAGTAAGATTGAGTTCTTATTTGAAACCTAATCCAGATTGATGGAATGTTTTCATCATCATCAACAAATTTAGCACAAAATTAAAGCACTTTTAATCAAGTTATCGATATTCCGTAAAGCATATACAATAGTTGAATATTTTAGAGATTTGATTTTGTTTTTCAAAATCTTTCGAAAATCTTAAAATACTACATAAAGTTCCCTCTCATAAACTGGAAAAAGCATTTTACTATAGTATTCCAAGAAATTCGTTAAAAAGAGACGGTTCTGAAGAAATATTTTCACATTAATAATTGGAATTAAAATAATACTAGTCGCATCTGGCACCACTTTGGTGATCTTTTATTCAAATAAGTCCTATTATGTCTTACGTTTTATTTTATCAAATTTAAGAATCTGACAAATACAATACAAAATTAATTCTCGATGATTAATTACAATTCCTATTTGCTTCACGCCATAATTGACTGTTGCAAATCAGATGTTCATGAGATCGTATTTAGTTGATGATTGAACTTGATTTCTTGTATCGGATAGGATAGATGCGTGCTTAGTTCTCTTTTTTAGGGATAAGTGTGGCTAAGTTGCTACAATTACTTATGAATCGAAGGGCTATATTTATAAATCTTTTGTTTTATACATTTTTCTTTGCACATTTTGTTGCTAAAATTCTCAAATTTTTGGACTTTCCTTAGAGATGGCTAACTTTAATTTAATGTGGATTTCGTACTTGATGCGGACAATTTCATTTTTCATGTTTAGAGGATTTAAAATATGTATCACGTCTCTGATAGTTAAAGTATTAATTAATGTAATGATCAGTCATTTTATGTGTAACACATAATAGATAACAAATAAAAAATTGCGGATTCTCTTTTTTTGTTTTTTATCGAGATATCATCAGCAAGTCTCTTATACATCACGTCGTTTTATAATGCCAGCTACTAGGATTTCCACCTTTCAGCACTATAAAGGGTTCAAGCAAGAGAGTATACTCAGGGGGTACGCCATTCACCCACCGAAAAGGAATCTTATTCATTTAGAAACAGGAACCAAGCAAAACTAGACTTATCTTGCCTTCACCAGAGATATCATTTCACATGAAAGACATTGCTACCATGACATACTTAACAGGCCACAGCCACCCTAGAGAACTAGGCAGATCTTCGACTCGGTGGGGATTCGAATTTACTACCTTCCTATCCCCAAATAGGCCACCAAGGTACTTTTTTAAAATATTAAATCATTAATTTTTGCATTGAACTAGATTTGTTGAAATTTGTGCCACTTTAAATAAACGGTTCATTTTAATTTTTTATTAGTATTTATAATGTATTTTTTTCAAATTAAATAATTTTTTTAATTGTATTAACCTTTTATATTTTCTGTGATATTTACACGCACATTTATAAGAGAATTTCTATGGTTACCAATTGCAAAATGTTTGGGGTACAAGGCTCACTGCACTTTGCTTATCCCTCATATTAGCTCCGGTTGTTGACATTACATGCAAATTTCACTCTATTTTCCACTATTTATCATTTATCACATCATTCATCTATCGTCTATTTAAGTACACTTGGAAGGTCTTCAACACAAACAAAGCTAGAAACTATTATTTAAAGCGCGCGTTCTGCAGAAAATGAAAAGGCATTAAAGGATACTTTCTGATTTATGATGTGTTCTTTTATCAAGAAATTATGAAAAGAATAAACAGCGCAAGTACCTCATTAAGGTTAAAAGCATTCCATTATTTTTGGTAAAAAATAAATAGAAACTATTTCATTTTTTTTATAATTCTTGGCAATGCTTTCTGCAGTGATAAAACAATAAATAAATTCCTAAAAGAAAGAAATAATGAAAGATTATGTAAAATAAATTATAAAATTTTACTGGAGCTTGCGTTAGTCTCTGTCATTAATTCTTAATTGAACTAAATGTTCAAAAATGCAAAATTGCGTAAGAAAAAATTTACAATCGAAAATAATTGTTTTACTTCACACTTGTTACCTTTATTAAATGCTCATATTAATTTATTTTAAAAAACTTTTTTTAAAATGAAAATCAGTAAAAAATGTATTAATTGGATTGGATATGGGAAAAATGAATTTGACTATCATATATATAATAATTTGCATGCATTATGCTGCTGTTACGTATGACACTTGGACAAGCCAAACTCGCTCTGCCGTTGACTATGCAAATTTAAATCAGTAGGGTTCACTTTTCGCTTAACCAGAGCACTCGAAGGTGAAAGTGCGTCTTTGTTCTAAGAATCCTCCGATAGATGGCACCACCAGAGGATTCACTCACTCAATTTTGATATTGATCTGGAGAGGGAAGAAATTTTCTCCAGACTTTTACATCCATGGTAACTATTTAAAGACCACCCACAGATCTTCCGATTCTACAGATTTAACAAGCATGTACATCGCAAGTACTCTGTGGTTCTTTGGCGGCTTCGGGAATCGAACCCCACCCTTCCGGATTTTAAGGCCGATGCCTACCAATGCTTACACGTGCATAATAACTGCAATTTATTAATAAATATTATATTGTGCAATCACATATGCATAATTTATAAGTGTTACACATATAACGATAAAAAAGTTTTTATCCTACTCCACTCTTCGGCATCTCAGCCATCAGCCGTTACAGCGCAATAAAGAGATGATGGAACATAAAAAGAATTTAATGTAACATGCGTAGAGCTGTCTTTCAGAAACTTTAAAATAATTTGACAGAGCCGCATGAGGTCACCATCCAAATACCCTTGTTGACACAATGTGCAAGAAACCAAATCCTTCATTCCAAACAGATGTCAGTGCTTCTGCAAATAGTCATGTTTAGTATGTAAACGAAGGAAAGCAACTCCAACAGATGGAGGAAGAGAACTGGGAGTTTTGATGAGCAAAACATTCCACCTCCTGTTGCATCACTATACTCGGAGGCTCATTTTTTTAATTTACTGTAAGCGATTCTTTTGATGTTAGGCTGATAGGAGAGTCAGGTATTAAAAAGGATTTTATAATATAAATTTTGAAAATAGTAATATTCTACATAGTAAATGAATACATAAAATATAAAGAAATTTCCATAAAAAGGCAAATTTCTAATAGCGTAATTTGCATATTCGTTCCTTAATTGAACACTTGCACTGTAACCAGCTATTCAAGTCTACAATGTGATCATACTTGGATCTCTTTGTATAAATTGTCCAATAAAAAATCTCTCTTATTTGAAGTCAAAGATCAGCTAAAAAAACGATTATTGAAATTTAAAGAACAGTCAGTAAAAAAAGCCTACTATATATCATCAACATTACTATATCAGCAAAAAATACTAATGGTATTTATTGGGCAAATTTTTTATATTAGAAATAATTAGTGAATAACTTTTTAAGATATTTTTAAGTACTGAGCGTTCATTGGTTGTTTTTGGTATAAATTTCCCAGTACCCAGAACAACAATTTCTGGCAGTGATAACAGCATTTATGGATGTTGAGTTAAACTAAGATTAAATGGAGATATAGTTGCAAAAACAGCTTTACCATCATTATATATTCATTCATTCATTATATATTCATCATTATCATCATCATTATATATTCATCATTACATATTCATCATCATTATATATTCATCATTATATATTCATCATTATATATTCATATATATTCGTTCATTTACCGTAGTGACTTGCATATGGTGATGACCGTAATGACTTTCAGTAGCTCTGTAATTATTGACAGAACGTTTTTTCTTCGGAGAGGAATTTAAAATTTTGGCTGGCAAATGCAGCACAAGAACATTTTCTATATCAATACGAATCTATGCAACAATGTAATATTTGGTCATGCATTATCCTGCTGGGATAAAATGATTTACAGGAATCAAATAAAGGGTTGAACTAAGGGTATTAACACAGCAGAAATGTAACGGCCAAAGCTCAAAATGCTGTCTAGGTAAACTGGAAGATCAGGATCAATATCCATTGGCACTACATATTGTCACTCTAAGTGGTGGGACAATATGGCGATGTTATATTTATGGTGAAAATATATTTTCTCCAGATGTCACCAAAATAATTGTCAACAACCTATGCTCTTCTTACAATATCATACTCATGTGATTTTTATGAAGCTTTGAGCAGAACCTAGATTTATCTGGAAATACAACATCACCACATTAGGTTGATCATTAATCAGACTCCTAAAGAAGAGCTGTTATCTTTGAGATAGCGTCATGTCAAATTATTTTCCGTATACGAGACTTCAGAAACGGTTTGACGACGTTTGCTGCTGGATGTATTATCAAATTGATGATTATAGCTTTGGCTGCCACAACCGTAATCGCCAAGTTGAGAGCTAAAGGCCAAATGGCTTTGTACGTGACTGTCGCCAAACCATTATTTCCATATTCTGCAGATACAAACGAGTATTCAGTTGACGCGAACTGCAATACCACGATAAAATAAATTGCAACCCTGGTAAGCTAGAATTGGTGCTCTATTAAAGTCAGAAATATGCTGTAAAGAATTTTTCTTTCATAAGCGAGGCATTACAGCATATAATCATGCATTAGAAAATTTCAAAACTAAAAATAAAAATAAATTATCTTAAGTTCGACTTCTGAGATATATTTAATGTTCGAACCAAAGTTTTATCTTTGAGAAAATGTCTTATACACTGCTGAACAATTGTTAAGGACGGATCGCAAATTGCAATGTAGCATAACATTAAGAGAGACATGAGGCCTAGTAGGATAAAATATAGTTGCCACACTGTTCAGACATTAGAATAAAGAATATTTATTGTTCTGGAAAGTACAAAAGCTGTGAAACATCTAAAAGAACATCTGCAGGGACCCTGAAGAAAGGTATCAGTATGAGATATGTCCGACGTGGAGTGTGATGCAATATTCCACACGTCGTATCATACTTTGCACAACATTATCCAGAAGCTGTTGAGACAATTTATTCCATTCCTCTGGGAGTGCATGGATGAGAGTGTTCTTGTTTGTCGGAGGATAGTTTCGACCAGCAACTTGCCTCCCCAAAGCATCCCACACATTTTCAATGGGATTTAGATATGGAGAACGTGATGGCCCTAAGAGGCGTTGAATACCCTCGCTGTCTAGACAATTCTGAACAGCGAGTGTTCGATGACATGTTGCGTTGTCGTCCATAAAAAATTATCACCAACAGCACCACGGAAAAGAAGAGCACGAGGAAGTAGAACTTCATTAATGTATCGTTAGCCCGTCATAGTCCCATTCGCAACCACATGTAGGGGCGCGCGATCGTTGATCATGATGCCGGCCACACCATGACACTGCATGTCGGATATCGGTCCCTTTCCTGGATATTTTCTGGGCGATAAGCAGTACCACTCTCGCGCCAGATCAGATGGCGTCTACAATCCGATGACAGACTGAACCTACTCTCATCTGAGAACAGTACGAATGCCCAGTCTTGTTCAGTTCAATTGCGATGCTCACGACACCATTGCAAACGGGCAGTACGGTGCTGTCTGGTCAATGGGACTTACACAACGGGTCTACGGGCGTATAGTCCTCCTCCCCTCAAACGTCTGGCAATAGTTTTTCGGGAGATCTGCTTTCCTATAGCAGTGAGAAACTGATTTGCCACCTGCTGAGCTGTGGTGCACCTGTTCCTTTTTGCTGATAGGACGATATATCTGTCTTCTGCAGGCGTCGTACTTCTAATACGACCTCCCCCGTGCCGCCTACTACACATTCCAGTAGTTTTAAATGACTTCCACAGCCGTGAAACAACGCTGTGAGCGATGTCGAACTCCCTGGCAACATCTGTTATTTTTCGCCCTTCTTCGATCTTTCCAATAATTCGGCCACGCATAAAATCATCTAAGTGATGTCGGGAAGACATGCCAAAAATTTCAAGTTCGTCTATGAAATCTTTCTTGTAAAACTTTGACTTGAAACAACAACTGTCCACACGCGTCAAAACCTTTAAAGCTCTTATGAACGCTATCACGTGATGAACAGACGTGGAAAAAAATTGCATACGCATACTTCTTCTTACTATATCCCGCACTTATTCTAATTTTCCACATTTTGCTTCCTTTCATTTTGTGGTTGCTATGGATGATAGTGTTATCCGTCCTTAGCAATTGTCCAGCAATGTATTAGGTTGGTGCGTATGAAATGTCGGATTCTCTTTACATGGGGACGTTTTCCTCCCTGTTTTCGTTATACTTTTGTATTTGGCATAACCTCATTCATACTCGTATTGTCCATTGCCAGAGACTCATTTCAGCAAAATAGGTTTTCTCGAAGGTCTTCCCTTTTTTATTTCTTTTGAGTTTATTGCCGATATAAATTCTGCCGACATTCGCGTCATTTTCTTATATGAGTACAAACTTGGTAATAGTGCTGCAAAAGCTGCACGCAACATAAACCAAGCGTTTGGGGAGAATACGGTTAACGATTGGAAAGTGCAGCGTTGGTTCGAAAAATTTCGGACTGGCGATTTTTCACTGCAAAATGAGCCGCGCGGAGGACCCAAAACGTCTGTGAAGAATGATGACCTGAAGGCTCTAGTGGAAGCGGATCCAGCCGTATCCACGAGGGAACTTGCTATCAGGATGGAAGTTGACCATACAACGATATTGAGACACCTTTCTGAGATTGGCAAGGTTAAGAAGATGGACAAGTGGGTACCGCACGCACTGACAGAGCGAAATAAGCTGGATCGGTTAAACGTATGCTCATCATTGCAGCATCCACCTGTTGAACGCTGCTTGAAAGTTTTCCAATTCATTTCAATTGACACAATTTTTCAATTGACGCTTGAATATGATGTAATTGCATATAAAAACTCAAAGTTGCTTTAATCCCGAATATCCAAGATCAGAAATTATCAAACATTATCTTAGGATGATCTTATCACGACCAACTGATAAGCTTAATCTTCGGAATAAGAGATCCTCAGTTCTAATTTAACCAATGTTGAACAACGAGAAGTACGTGCTGTATTTTCTGTTTCTGCATCACCCATTTAGAATGGTAAATATTTAGAAATGTTTTAAGTTTCCACCCTTGGCACGGTAAATATGCCCTACAATTATTGAAAAATGAAGGGAATATAAAGGTAGATGCTCAACTGTCTGTCAAACAACTTGACAATCTACAATGAAGATTTAAAGTATTTTTTTTAAATTTATACTTAAATGTTGGGCAACATAAAAAAATGTTAAGGAATTCAAATTGGCAAATTCCTCACCATTGTTTTATGTTTTTAAAATTTTAATTTTATAAAGAATGAAAAACATAATGTAGGAAGTCGTTCCGACCATCGGAAAGTAGTAAAGTTCGTATCCCGGCTTAACCGAAGATCCATTTTGTCACTCAAGTGGGCTCGCCCACTTTATATAGGTCATGTTCGCCCTGTTCTCTAAGTTAAATGATACCTCTGGGAATGATATGTCGAGATTGAGGGCTCTTCAACTATATCACTACTTCAAAATTAAGGAGAATCGCTCTCAGTAACTTACATCTGATTGGTAGATCCCAACACAGGGCTGGTTGCATGGAAGATTACAGGTAATCACTCTCTTTATCAGTTCTAATTTCAACTCTCATCCCGGGCATTGATATTTCTAGTAGTTTGAAACTTATTTTAAACTTAAGTCCCCGGGCAAATGTGACTATAGAACATCAAACAAAACTAAGGCAACATGCATTTGTTGACAGAGATGATAGAGATTCTAACTGAAGTAGAAATATTTTTATTTTATCAAATGATAACTAATGGATTCAAATAAATGATTATCAAGTGTAATCTATTAGAATTCCAGTTGGAGGAGCCCATATATTTTTGCATTAACTATATCTACAATAACCTCACCGTTATTGCTTGCAAACCCCGAAGATAATATTAGAATTTCAATGGAACTTAACACCTTTTGTAGCTGTGAAAGAGATTGGTTCTTCCCTGTTTGAACCCAGGATTTACGCAGTGCCATAGATAATTAGTTAGTTGTAATTGGAGGATAATGTGGGAACTGCAAACAGGATTCGTAAAGGGCCAATAAATCCTACATGACAAATGTAAATTCGCAAAATAAATTGGAATCATTCGAACAGAAGCCAGATGTATTCGAAAAATATTTATTGCCTCTTTACCCTTTCTGATTTTAATCCGTGGAGTGACCACATATATGAGTCGAAGTGTGACCTCAGAAGAAGGAACTAGAGGTTATTGGAGTTCAATATATTGGGGGAAAACGTGTATATAAATGCAGGCCCTTATAGGGGCTGGGAAACTTTCGACCTACAATGTGGTTTCCTTGACACTGCTCTCGAAAGAGTCCCGGAGTGGACAAATCTATGGACAAGAGTGAGCAGCCTTTTGCTCCTGATCACGGAGATTTACGTCAAATATCGAAGTCAATCTTTTCGACCTAAATACCCGGAACCTCCAGTATTATCCTGAGAGGATCTTCGACAAGATAGATTGATTTTCCGAGACTGTTTCCCGAGTGCTGAAATTAGGAGTCTGTTTCTAGTACCTGCGAGGAGTTTCCCCTACTAAAAGTGCAGCGAACGTTCCAGAAATAGAGGAATTTATCAATTTTCTTGGAGCCAACAATTTATGAAAGTTCCTTGTAAATTATCCTGTAAATTTGTAAATAAATATTTAGTCAAGAATATTAAATTAC
>JAJQOW010001581.1:27500-41747 GCA_037975125.1 Latrodectus hesperus
ATTTATAATAGAGTAAGAAAGGTTGAAGAAAAGTGATTAATGATGTCTAAAGATCAGATAATGCTGGACTGATTCCAACGACATTTGAAACATGAGTCTATTATCAACTAATGATATTAATAAATGCTTCTAGATGAGGGAAGGGTATGGAAAGGGCATGTTATTTGATTTAATCTTTTGAAACATTCCAACAATTTCAACACATGTATTCCACATTATTTCGAATCATTAATTAGTCTGCAATAATGTAGTTAATAGGAAAATGATACACATTTATATTCTTTCACATTTTTCAAACAAAATTCACATTTCATAAGCCATACACTTTCAAAACATTAACAAGGATTACAGATAATTACAAACCCTCAAGATGGTATTCAGAAGGAGCATACTACGCATTTTTCGGTCTTCCTCATTTACCACAAATCACATATCCCATATTATTTCGAAATATTGTTGCTGTTGTTGCTTATGACATTTGCACAAGACAAGCTCGCTATGCCTTTGGCTGTGCGAATTAAGTCAATAGAGAGCGTCTTTCGTTTGGAACAGAGCACCATGAAGGTGAAATTACGACTTTGCTCTAAGGTGCCTCGTAATTCTGAACGACGGTCAGGTGACGAAGCCACACCTGAGCTGGCACCCTCCTCTCCACATCTACGCCACACCAGCGGAAGGGCTTTGGACGTCACAGATAAACATGGACACGTCCCCAACCCACGGAGTTCCAGCAACCCAGTGAAGGAGAGTACACCGTGGTCACCCTCCCAACCATTCCCCGCGGCAAATGATGCTTCACTTTGCTGAGCTTACTGGAAGCGGCGTGAAGCTAGTGAGCCACTGGAGCTCGTTTCGAAATATTAATTTTGAATACGATTAGTTTCAAGCTTGTGAAAATGTAACAAATTTGAATATAAAATACGATATTGAATGCTTTGACAATTTTGATGGAAATCGGGTACATACGTTGATATAAATTTTATAGTTGCCAAAAGAAAGTAGTTAGATCCTCTTAAGTTGTTAAGTGGCGTAATGTGTGTTTTGCTATGAATTTTTTAAAGATTCAAAATACATAAATATTATCTTATACCATGCTCGGTCACTTCTAGTAAATTAAGATCTTTTACTACTGTAAGTGGTGAAATTTGTGGCATCTTATTAGTGAGATACTCAGTGGGTGGAGAATGTCATAATCGAAAATGTGTGAAGTAGAAATTTAGAATGAACCCTCATCCGTATCATATTCCTTGGAGGACATTGCAGTGAAGACCTATATCAGGTACCTCAGTCGTAATTAGTGAATAAAATGAATCATCAGATTCGTGTATAAACCCTTTTACTTTCAGTGATGAAAACAACGCCTTTTTCAACCAAGTCACAGCAATTATCGAATAATAAATATAGTATTTGTATTGGATTTTTGCTACTTTACTTCACCAATATATGTTATTTTATATTTTTGATCTCATCTGCCTATACGGGAAGAATGTAAATACTCGTAGAACTAATTAATCAAATTAATTATTGGAGCATGATTTTAAAGAAATTGACATAAGTATGTTTCTTAGATAACTGATATCAAATAAAATAATTATAGTAAGAAACAATAAAGCTTATTTTTGCCCGTATTAAAAAAATTTATATATTTTTATTAATACGTTTATTATAAAAATTAATAAACGTATTAATAAAAATTTATATCATTTTTGAAGTTGGTTTAGGTTTAGGATAAGAAACAAAAAAGAAACTTAAATGTATAAATATAGCAAATTTCGTTGAAGTATTTTTTTATCAATTTATGAATTGTTAATGCAACTAATCCTATTTTGCTTACAGAAATGGTGCTTTGAAACATGAATTTACCAAAATCCCTGACATGCCATTTGGTAAAAAAAATAATAATAATTAAAGCCCTGAAAATAAAACTAAAGTAATCGAAGAGAACTTCGCGACTTCATTCATTCAATTTGAAAAAACTGGTTGCACATACGATCGATCTCGATCTGGATGACCTTCCGTTCCTGTGGAAGCTGTTATAGAAGTTCATCAGATGAAAAGCACAGTTCGTCCAGCAAGCGCACGCGGTGTTTCCCGTATTCTGAATCTGCCGAATTTAACTGTGTGCAAGATTCTGTGTTCTGTTCTAACCATGTTTCCTAATCAATTCCAGTGCGTGCAGATGCTGGAAGTGGGAAACTATCAATTACGGTTTCATTTTGCGAATCAATTTCTTATCCGGTATGATGAAGATAGTATCTGGTCTTTATGCATTTTTTGGACAGATGAGACGCATTTCTCTTAACTGGTAACGTGAATTCGAAACATTGTTTGCACTGGGCAAAGAATAATCCACAGGATGTGTTTGCAGGTCCATTACACGAGGAAAAAGTGACTGTATGGTGTGGTATAACGAGTGCGTTCATCTTCGTATATATATATATATATATATATATATATATATATATATATATATATATATATATATATATATATATATATATATATATATATATATATATATATATATATATTAAATGTTAATAAATACAAAACTATGTAAAAAAGCATTTGCAATCGAAAATAATAGTTGTACTACACAGTTCTTAACTTAATTAATTGTTCATATTAATTAATTTTGAAAAATTTTCGTTTTAAATGAAAATCTGTAAAAAAGTTTTATTTGATTAGATAATTGGTGGAACATTTATTTCAAATATATGAATTATAAGTTGTATTTATCAATTATCATAAGTTATTAAGGAAATTATTTTAGAGCAAAGTTACCTACATACAGTTGCTGATAGATATAAATATCGTAAATGTAATATATATATATATATATATATATATATATATATATATATATATATATATATATATATAAGTATAAAGTGAATAAGATGAGTATCTCTTCCTTTTTGATAACTGTGGAAAATTTATCATTATATAAAACTTGGGGCACACACTGCATGTTTAAAATAAACTTATTATTAACATATCTAATTTAAAAGGCAAGTGGTTCTCATTGGTACAAACAAACATTCCATTTGGAATGAGGCACGTTTGAGTGAAATGCCAGGATGCGATTCCCGCTGAGGGGCATTAAACCCACTCTTTCTGGGTTCATTCACGCATTCATCACGATTAGCCCCATCCGTTAATCTGTGGTTACGTGGGCGGCTGACTGCGGCAATCCATTACGGCATCAGAAGGCTGATAAGGCTGCTTGAATGGAAAGCAAACGTGAAGAGGTATTGAGGTAACATAAAAATTAATTATAAATCAGCTGGAAGGGAATTCAATGGCTGTTTCTGTCTCCTTCACAAGTAAACAAGATTAATCTGACTGTTCAAATATTTTAAATGTGCTATAAATCTGAAGGTATTGATTTTTTCGTGGGTTTCACACAATTCCGCATCCTTCGTTATGAAACTTTCTGTTTATTCTTAAACTTGTTCTATTAATATTTTAGCTTATATGTGAGATGAGGCACCTATTTAAGTTTCAGGTAAGATGAAGATGTGAGTTATAAATTCCTAAGCAATTTATGGTGTAAAATATTTTTTTTTCTAGAGTGAATATACTATGGTAGCCAAAAAGCAAAAACACGCTATTTATTGCCGAAGATTTTATTTCCAATCTTGATTTTTTGCAGAATGATGAAAAATAGCTTTTTTTCATGCTAATGGGATTTATAGTCCTCCTATGCTTTATTGATCTTCATTTTCATAGATGATGCGCAGTATTTTGGTGTCTCAAAGGGAAAGCCGGAAAACTTTCAAACACCCACCTGAGTAAATTTGAATACAGGAAGCAAAAGCGTATCAATCATCTCCTGCTGTTCATCAGTAACCGGAACAGAACCCATAACCTTCCAACCTGAAGAGAATAGTCCGACGTCTCAGCCAATTTGAACCTAGGAAGTATGCATTGTATATTGGTGTTGTCTAGACCCATCTTTCGCTTTATGAGCTAAAGAACATTCTGATACATTTTGTGCAATAATTGAAATAGCAATATTTCATACTGTCTGTGAATATTATTTATTAACCAATAGTTCCGTAGAACAAGCTACGCCATCCTTGAGTGCCTGGGGCTATCCAAGGATGATTTACATAACGATCCTTCAATGATGTTTGATTTTTTTGGGGATGTTCAACATTATGGACCTGGTCTAGCGCAGCTGGCTAAAAGAGATATGCAACATCAACAACAGTATTTATGCAAATATGTTTCACATATTCATAAAACATTTCAACACAACCATAAGTATTCATTCTTAAAGTTTTAATATCCATATACTAAATACTTGACGCTAAAATGCTACAAATTATATTAAACTATTGCATAAAATTCTTTTAAGAAAATAATTTACTTTAAAATAATATGTATACATATAAAGAAGATTTCCGAAAATGTTCAAAACTGATACAATAAAACCGTGTCTAGTTTGGGCTTAATATTTCAAGCAACTCATAAATATGTTTATGTATTTATTCTCTTTACTACCGTCACCATTTTGCAGAATTGTGTTCCGCTCCACATTGCACACATAATCAAAAGATTCCTCTTTGATATTTTTACTGTTGATTGAGTTATAAGCCAATGATGTACGTTTAAGTGGCCTTCATGTTCACCAGACCTCATATTGACAGGCTTTTGTTGAAATCGATAGACTTTTGATCTGATATCGATAGACTTTTATTTTAGATACCTGAATTCTGTAAAGTAATGTAATGGTGACATTGAGAGGCACTATTAAGAAACATTAGTACCATCGATGCTGACATGTTACAGTAACTATCAGGGGTATCTATCGATTGATACTATCGATACTGACATGCTCGGCTGTATTATGTGTTACAGTTCTCACTTGCTTAATAAGTTGTTCTTCTGGTCTTGGAAAACTTATTCAGTAAATGAAAATGCATTATACTATTTTAGCACATTTTAATATCTACTTGTATTTTTATTTGATTTTAAAATACATTCTACGTTTGATGAACGAAAACCATTTACAGGTCATTTTTAATAAGAGAAAAATGCTAATAAATGCATTGCTTTTGAGGAAGATCTTGGAAGATTTTTCTAAATCTACAAAAATAAGCATTAGAAAGAACAAAACAAAATTATTTTACACATCATTTCGCTCTCTCTCTCATACTCTTATTTAACAGAAATCACTAAGAGTAATCATTTTCAATGAAATACTAAACTACAATCAAGTGATGAATAAAATATATGAGCAACTTTAACTGTGTTTTTAATATTATTAATACATTGAGTAAGCAGAACACACGCACAGATATATATATATATATATATATATATATATATATAATAGTAAATTTTTATGAAATTAATCAACTCCTAAGTGGAGAATGATAAAGTGAAAATACGTAATACAATAAACAATTACTCTCCATTTAGTATTTGATTTATTTTATAAAAATTTACAATGAATTATTAAATTATATTAATTATATTTTACTAATTCTATTTAAGCTGCTTTCGCACTGAATATATTGCTAAGGATATGAATTTTGTATTTATACTATATATATATATATATATATATATATATATATATATATATATATATATATATATATATATATATATATATATATATATATATATATATATATATATATATATATACATATTTCATTCATCTATAATACGATTTATTTTCAAACTAAGAAATGAGATAAATATTTGAATTTTCCATTCACAAGATTTTGCCATGTAAAATTTTAATTGCCTTTGCTAATGTACAGTATTTAATAGTTAACTGAGTTTTTTTTTTTTTTTTTTTTTTTTTGATAAATGGGATAAATTAATTTTAAAATACTCAAAACAGATTTCTTTACCTTAAATGGCAAATTATACAATCCGTTTCTTTAATGTAAGCAACTTGAACTGAAAGATATTAGATAACATTAGATTATGAACGCTAACGTAATTTAAACTCAATCATACATTTTTAAGATACATCATTAAGAATAAAATGAATAGAAAATAATAAATGCTGCTTCGCAATTTGTAAATCCTGAACCAAATTTCATTTCTTAGTTTTAAGCGCAACCTTATTGTTGAAAATAATTCTGAAAATAAGAATTCAACCTTATCAATGGGAAATAGTAGAGATATTTAAATAACAGAAAATAAAGAAGGTTACATGTTTTTTCAAGATTTGCATATTATAAAGAGTTTAGAAAGTGAATTATAAGAATTTATTTGTATGATCACTTGAGAGGAGAGACAGCTCAAATATTCGTAAAAATTTTAAAAAAATCGATTATCGAAATAATTTGACGTAAAATTTAAGTTTAGCAAAAATTTCTTAAGATATGTGACCATAAGTTTATATATTAATACAAACACATTAGAAAGCATAACGTGTTATTTCATGAATCACAGTTAATAACTTTTACGTGAATATCACTTATTATAAATAATAAGTAATGCTTCTAAATACAGTATAAATACGCTTACTTAACATCTACTACAAATAACAAGTAACTCTTCTAAGTAAAATTGCGTTCTTAATACGCTACTTAACGTAAATATCAAGTAGTAGTATTAAGGTGAGTAACTATACCTATTAGCATAATAAGTTGCATGATATGTTACATTCTATAAATAAAACAAGTAATACTAATAAGTACAGTAAGTACAGTAGTTTACATAATATGTAGCTGCCCAACTTGTCTAGTGGCCAGCGTGCCTGACTGCGTATAAGGAGCTCATTGGTTCGAATCCCGGTTCTCGCATGGATGTACTTTCTCTCTCTATCTATCCTGTCTTTGTCCTTTCTTTGTATAAATGAGGTGAGAATGGTTGCCTACCCTATAAACAGGTCCCTATGGCATGTGTGTAGAGCAAAGTCGTACTTTCACCTGCATGGTGCTCTGATTAAAACAAAAGACGCTCCCAATTGACTTAAATTCGCATAGCCAAGGCATAGCGAGCTTGGCTTGTCCAAGTGTCATTAGTAACAACAACAACAACAACATAATATGTTACTTACTGTAATTAAGAGTTATATGTATATTACACATAACTGTAAGTAAATTATTATTAACACGATCGAATGTGTGAATAATTTTGAAAATGCAATGAACCATTCTATATAATGTTATTCCCACATTTCTAGATTTATGGGAGGAAGTAAAAGAAAATAAATTAAAGATTAAAATTAGACTGTAAAAAGTTTGGTTTGGGTGAGGCGATTTACACTCTCTTTTTACATACGAATGGTGATTGGACATGAATTTAAAGTTAAAAGTATTTTTCGAACCATCACAAACGCCCATCACCTGAGGCGGCAATCGAACCTATGAACTGAGAAACCGAAAACCATTCCCTTGTCAATTAAAAGATTGTTTCATTTGAAAAGAAGAACACATAATTGTTTCATATTTGAGAATATAACTCAAATAAATCTATATGACAAATTGTTGAGCAAATTTCTCTCAGAGAATTCCAAATTAGTTGAGTACAAAAACACTAATATAGACGTCGAATCGAGATAGAATCGAGAAAAAAATTGAACCTTTACATTCCTAATCGTTTGAGTGTTAAATCTTTTAATTCTTTTTATTAGAAGCAAAAATCATCTTTATTGACCCTTAAAGGTAATTATATTTTAAAAATATGTGCGCTTATATAAATGAGCCATGTAAACATATTTAGATCTCGAACATAGCAATTAAATCAAAAAGGTCTAAAATTAAATATTTAATCGTTCTAAATAACTATAGTTTATGCTCTTCTTCTAAATAGTTGAGGAAACATTAATTCTTCTCTCAAAGAATTTTGAACTAACCGAGTAGGAACTCACTGTAATCTAGTACATCACTAATTTTTATGATTATTAAATCATTTAATTCGTATATTTTAAAAGCAAAAATAATCTTTACCGTTAAATGTAATTATATTCAGAAAATATGTGGACTTATAAATGAGTTGTGTAAACATATTTAGATCTTTAACTTAGCAATTAAATAAAAAATCAAAAAGGTCTGAAATTATACATTTATTCGTTCTAAATAAATAATTTAAGATCTTCTTCCAAATAGTGGGGAAAACATTGATTCTTCTCCCAAAGAATTCCAAACTAATTGAGTAGAACCTCACTTATCTAGAAAAAAGCAATTAAATCTAAAAGATCTAAAAAAATTAGATATATAATATTTTTAAATAACTAGTTTAAGTTGTTCTTCATGGATTTTATACAAAAACTATAGCCTCCATCGATGTTAGAATGTATTTCAAAAAGATAGATTTTCTTTGCAAGAAACGTTACTAGCGAAAATCCAACATAAAGCAGAGCATTTCCAGCTATTGTTTAAAACATACAGAATATCAACGGTGGAAAGTTTTGAATAGTGTACTCTAGTGTATAATCAAACCTAGAAACGACTAAAGAGCTCTACCATCTCATCTTTATGTCTCCTGGTCCGCATTTAAACTGGTTTTTGAGATACAGTTCAACTGACCAAAGTCAGTTTGTTGAAGAATAAATTTCCTTTTATAACGGTTTATTTAGAGTTCGTCCTATTTCCAAGTGCGATGGCAGCAGTTTACTACTGCAGCTTCCATTCTTCAGAGAAATAGTAAAAAACTGTATAAAATGCTTTTCTTCTTCTTTTGGATACATTTGTAACAACATTTTTCAATATCTAACTACCAAACATGTGACTTCAATACAAATATATATCTTTGGCTGCTCAACTTTAAATGCTTAATTACTTTTTTAAATTATCCCTTGCTAAATTACATTTCCTACAATTTTATTACCTTCTTCATTGATTTAAATTTTGATTTTTGAGATTTTTTTGTTGATTCTGTTTTTAATTGACGTTTGAGTGAAAAAATTGCAATTTTGGAGCAGCTGAAATTTTACTTCATAGAAATTATATAAAAGATTTTAGTTTTAAATATAGTATGATTTCAATGAAAATAGCCAAAGTATTTTCGCCCACTTTTCTCTACAGAGGTGAAGTTATGGTATAAAAATACTGCTGGTAATTAAAGTTGCAATAACATGAAAAAATCAAATAAAAAATGCATTTATGGAATGTAATCTATATGGCCTCAGTACAATATGCTTAAATTTTGCAAGCAGCTCAGGTTTCACAGAGAAATGAAATTAGAAATGCGTTCCATCCCTATCAAATAAATCAGCCTTTACGCAGTTAATCATAAAGTGGAACGGGATCTGGATGATAGAAACTATGCTTCCAATGCCACTAATATACACTGCTGGACAGGTGCTAAGAACGGGTAGCACTATCATCCATAGCAATCACAAAATGAAAGGAAGCAAAATGTGGAAAATTAGAATAAGTGCGGGATATAGTAAGAAGAAGAATGCATATGCTAATTTTTTTATCACATCTGTTCATCTTAAAGGTTTTGACACGTGTGGGCAGTTGTTGTTTCAAGTCAACGTTTTACAGGAAAGATTTCATACACGATCTTGAAATTTTTGGCATGTCTTCTCGACATCAGTTAGATGATTTTTTGCGTGGCCGAATTATTGGAAAGATCGAAGAAGGGCGTAAAATAACAGATGTTGCCAGGCAGTTCGACATCGCTTACAGCATTGTTTCACGGCTGTGGAAGTCATTTAAAACTACTGGAATGTGTAGTAGGAGGCACGGGAGAGGTCGTGTTACAAGTACGACGCCTGCAGAAGACAGATATATCGTCCTATCAGCAAAAAGGAACAGGGGCACCACAGGTGTCAAATCAGTTTCTCGCTGCTATAGGAAACCAGATCTCCCGAAAAACTGTTGCCGGACGTTTGAGGGGAGGAGGACTATACGCCCGCAGACCTGTTGTGTAAGTCCCATTGACCAGACAGCAAAGTACTGCCCGTTTGCAATGGCGTCGTGAGAATTGCAATTGGACTGAACAAGACTGGGCATGCGTACTATTCTCAGATGAGAGTAGGTTCAGTCTGTCATCGGATTGTAGACGCCAACTGATCTGGCGCGAGAGTGGTACTGCTTATCGTACAGAAAATATCCAGGAAAGGGACCGATATCAGACATGCAGTGTCATGGTGTGGGCCGGCATCATGAACAATGATCGCGCGCCCCTACATGTGGTTGCGAATGGGACTATGACGGGCTAACGATACATTAATGAAGTTCTACTTCCTCGTGCTCTTCTTTTCCGTGGTGCTGTTTATGTTAATTTTTTTCATGGACGACAACGCAACATGTCATTGAACACTCGCTGTTCAGAATTGTCTAGACAGCGAGGGTATTCAACGCCTCGTATGGCCATCACGTTCTCCAGATCTAAATCCCATTGAAAATATGTGGGATGCATTGGGGAGGCAAGTTGCTGGTCGAAACAATCCTCCGACAAACAAGAACACCCTCATCCGTGCACTCCCAGAGGAATGGGATTAATTGCCTCAACAGCCGCTTGATAATGTAGTGCAAAGTATGATACGACGTGTGGAATGTTGCATCACACTCCACGGTATCAGTACGGGACATATCCCGTACTGATACCTTTCTTCAAGGTGCCTGCTGATGTTTAGATGCATTGTTCCATTTTTTCGTAGGCATCATCAAATGAACATTTTTTTCTTTCAGATGTTTCACAGCTTTTGTAATTTCTAGAACAATAAATATTCTTTATTCTAATGTCTGAACAGTGTGGCAACTATATTTTAACGTACTAGGCCTCACGTGTCTCACTTAATGTTATGCTACATTGAAATTTGTGATCAGTCCTTAGCAATTGTCCAGCAGCGTATCATAAACATGTAAACTGTTTATTGACGTAATGAGTTTAACTGCTTATTAAGAATTTATAATGCATGAAATAAACGCAGATTTTACTAACTGAAAATTATTTTCTAGTGCAGGTTGAAGCAAATAAATTTATTTTACAAATTGTATGATAAATTGGTAAATTTTGTAATGTTTTCCTATTTAATTATTGTTAGAATTTAGGCACCTCTGCATTTAAGTAGCATTTTGTGTTAAATATTACTATATCCATTGTAACATTATTCCCATTCAGTTTGGCCGTCTCTGTACTATTATACAATCTATAGGACACCTACTAATATAATCTAATAATTGTCCGCCATTTATAGTTTGATAATCACATAATTTATTTATAGCTGAAAACCATCTACCTAATTTATTTGATAACCACCTAATTTATTTATAGAATCTAGATACACTTACTCTGGTAGACTCAAATAACCAGCTTCTCCATCCATATAAAGACCAAGAAATATCTATTTATATAGTTTGAAGCAACCTGTTCCAAGTGTAAACTCAGAGAAATCCCTAAGATATTTACAAAATCTGATAATCAACTACATTTTTATAGAATCTGATAACTATGTAGTCCTTTTTTTAAATCTTGTAACCACTTACTCCATTTAAAAAATGTCTAATAATGACCTACACTTCTTATACAGCTGATAATTATCCATTCCATTTATAGTATCTAATAACCACCTAACCTATTTATAATATCTGAAGCATTCTACTCTATTTGTAGACTCTTAAAATCGTCTACACTATTTTATCTGAAGAATCTTATAACTACCTACTCCATTTATAAATTCTATTAACTACCTACTTTTATAGAGTTTAAAAATACTTGCTTCATTTGTAGAATCTATATACCCACCTAAGCTACTTACAAAATCTGGCAACCTACTATTCTTACAAATCTGATGTTCTCGTAGTCTTTTCAGAAAATCTGAGAGTCATATCAACTCTATCTCTAGACTTACGACTAATCTATTTACAGAACTCACAACTATCCATGCCATTTTTAGAGTCTGATAACCCCTTAATGTATGGACAGTGTCTGATGCCGCCAATTCAATTTATAATCTTACAGACACTTGCTCCATTTATAGAATATGTGATAACTAACTTTATTTACAAAGCTTAACAATTTGTTCTGAAAAAAAGCAACTTTTGTCGTCATATCACTTCACCCGAAAAACATTGCAACTACGATTGTTTTTTCGAACCCCAACAGCCATTGTTTTCGTTTTCTATTGAAAAAAATAACAGCTGCTCATTTGAAAAACACCGAAGCTTTTTCTTGTGTAGCAGAACACGAGAGATATTCGGCTGCGTCAGGTATAGAACCCAATATCTTCCAGTAACGATAATTATATCTTACCCAACTAGAATATCTCAAACTGAAAGTTCGGAATTGATATCAAATACTTTAGACAGGAAACACCAAATGAATAGGAAGAACGGTATATTGTTAAAACACAGTTTATATGTTTATAACAGCATTGCATTTTGATATCATTTGAAATGAAAATTCATTTGATTTATACCTTAAATAAAAGAAAGTGACAGTGGGATTGAAAATGTTGGAAACAATAGGCAGAATAAAGGCCTAACTCATTCAACATAGACACATTGATTAGTAAAAAGAAATCATAGATACTATACATAATATCATTCAATTAAAGAAATATTATTGTATATTAAAACATTTATAACAACACTTTAAACATCTAATAACGAAAAACAGTTTGGGTAAAAGGCATATACATATAATTGCTTTAGAAATAAAAACTAACATGTTTTTTAGAAACAGGTAGAGAGAATGTAAAAACACTCTTAAATTAATATTAATTACGATCTTTTTTAATAATTTTCGATAACAAGAAGTAATACTTCATTCCGCTAACATACAACAATTCCTTACGCACGTTTTCGAACTGTATTGATTGATTACTGGAGATCCCGCAGCTTATAAGAAGATATTGATTGATTAAAAAGCAGTTGTGTGGAGATTACATTCAAGAGCGAAAGATTCTAAACAAGAAGAATCTAATAAAAGATTCTTACGTGTAATATTGAAATATCAGTCTTGACTTTAGTGAATATTTTGATATGTTTGAAATCTATTCATTTTTGATATTTACTAAGAAATATTCGGAGACACTCATGTATTAAGTATTGTTAACTTTTGATTACTTTAGAATTTTTTTAGAACGCCAAATTGCAAAGACAATGGCCAGTGAAGTACATAAAGGAAGAAATAAAAATATGACTTTTGTAATAGAATATGCAATGCAAATTAAAATATTAACTATATATATATATATATATATATATATATATATATATATATATATATATATATATATATATATATATATATATATATATATAT
Organism: Latrodectus hesperus; assembly: GCA_037975125.1. Lineage (NCBI taxonomy): Eukaryota > Metazoa > Arthropoda > Arachnida > Araneae > Theridiidae > Latrodectus > Latrodectus hesperus. The sequence goes on from JAJQOW010001581.1 coordinate 40,698, forward strand.
ATATAACTCTGTGGTACGACAGCCCATCGGAGGAACAATGCCTTATAATAGCTGTTTTCTCGTTCGAGGGCTCCATTTACGCATACAACCCGTTTAGGTTGTCAGCCTAACGTCAAACTCTTAGTATTTAGTTCTAAAGTATGTTTGGTACTCAGTTTTATCAGTTTCATGAAAAGCTGATTCGACCTTGACCAACCTCTGCGGATCTGACCGCTGGGAGCGTGAAATGCTACAACATGCCCTTATATATATATATATATATATATATATATATATATATATATATATATATGCATTTTCATCATAGCTGATAATGAAAAATGTGTTTTTGCATGCATGTTTGTCAGAAGTCAGTCCTTGGGAGTTTTCTTATTTGACAACTCATAAAAAGGATCTAAAGCACATAAAAGATCGATTCAAAAATGAAATAGAATGGGAGCATAAAAAACTTTACTGCAGCCACATCCTTAAAGGCTATACGCTATGCGTGTTTTAATTACATATTTCCAGATGCGTAGCGATGCATTTTACAGCCTTGTTCAAATTAGAAACTTCTGACAATCAGATATATTTGAAGAAAGGGTTTCCTGCATGCAAGTCTGTTGTGGTGGGCGCATGGGAATTTTTCTTATTTCAGACACGTGATTACGGCTCGGAGATAAATCTTTTCAGAAAGCATTCCGTGTTGAATGCATGTAAGAAGCAAAAATTTCGTTTCTCCATTTTTTGCTTTGCAGTCTTTACGTTTCTCGATTCAAAATTGTCTAAAAGAACATAGTTATCGCTAAGCACCGTATGAAACATCAGCCATTTTTAAGCAGCGGGTAAGGTAGATTTGTCTCTGTTTCCTGCATGCATGTCTGTCCGAAGTGAATGCTTCAGAATTTTCGGGAACTTTTCTCTAGCAACACATGATAATATTTCTATTTGTAAGTCTAAACTGTAACCGCATGATGAAAGCCTAAATAGCAAAAACATTCAGGCTTTTCGTTTATATATATATATATATATATATATATATATATATATATATATATATATATATATATA
>JAJQOW010001582.1:0-41738 GCA_037975125.1 Latrodectus hesperus
GAATCTATTAGTTGTATACTGTTTTTATTTATATTTGTTATATTTTGTAATGTACTATTTTCCCTAAAAAGCTAAATAATGCGGGAAAGAAACACGTAGAACAATATTTTAAAAAAATGATTAAAGTGTTAAAAAAATTTCGTAGCCCATAATATTGGAAGAAATGTACATAAGAATTTCGGAAGTGTTATCTTCTTATAATATTTTATTAGGATATTGCTTTTTATTAGCTCCAACTACACTCACTTCCAAAAGTTAAGCACGAAGATGTAAAACGCAAAAAAATCAACAAATACAGCTTCGATTGACACAAAATTCGGCAGGAAAGTAGCATACATATTTATGCAAAAAATAAAATCAATAATTATATACAGAAATGAAAACAATATTAAATTTTTGTAAGTTATCAGATAATCACATATGGAAATTTAAACAGAACTATGTATAAAGTGAAAATAAACAGCATAAAATGAGAAAAAGGACATTAATAGGGTATGTAATCCCCCCTCATGTGTATACAAAGTTTACACCTTGCGACCATGCTTTCAACTAGGTGGTCAACCATCGCAAAATCAAGCAATATCCATTCTTCTTGTAGAGTAGTTCTCAGTTCAGTAAGAGTGGCTGGAGGTGGGAAACGTAAAGATACAGCACGAAAAGAGTTTCAATGGGATTAAGGTCCGGTGAATATGCTGGATACGCCATACGCTTAATCCCTTCACTCTCCAGGTAGTTATTGACGATGTCAGCTTTATGAGGACGTGCATTATCGTCCTTTAAAACAAAAGTAGGGCCAACTGCTGCAGCGTACAATCTCACAATGGGTTCTATAGGACTTCATCGCGATACCGGACAATTGTCACAGAGCCCCGTTTAAGGATGTGAAGGTCAGTGCGGTATCCTAAGGAAATCCCTGCCCACACCATAATGCTTCCGTCTCGGAATGCGTGATGTTCGGTGATGTTTTGGGCCTGATTGTGTGTTCCTTGTTCAAGTCATACGCTTGTCATCTAGCTTCAGAGTAAATCTTGACTCATCAGTAAACATGGCATTGCTCCAGTCAGACAAAGTCCAATTGACATGTTCTCGGCACCACTTTAATCGTGTTCTTCTTGATTGGACGGATAGACAAACACAAACTCGAGGTATCCGGGCGTACAGTCTTCTCATATGTAATCTTCGGCATACAGTAGCTGCAGATATCATCTTTCCAATGGACGCTGTAATGATAGATGTCATATGCGTGGAGGTCACTCTGCGATTCCGCTTGGCTAAAATCGTAATATATCGATCTTCCTCAGGGTTTGTAACCCTTGGGCTATCGGATACGGGTCTTCGGACAACTGTCTGTGTGGTTTGGAATTGTTTCCATTAACGTGAAATTACAGAACGATGAACGCTGAAGAAAAGAGCAACATCTGAGATCGACTTTCCTGCTTCAGTGCGCCCCACGGCACACCAACGCTCAGAATCTTCCATTCATCTTCTGGAAGGCATTGAAACACGTAACGTCTTGAAAACAAATAGTACGAAAGTTTTAAACACCTTCTATCAGCACTTACAATCAACTTCTGTAGCCCTTTATAAAGCTGGTATCTTATAAGACTGCACTTTTTGCATATTTCTTGACATGAAAGCGCAATTGGCTGTTACCTAACATATTAGCATATTTCCATCTACATCTTCAGCGATTTGCATCCTCTTCAATTCTGATTGGCTTTCGGAAATTAGCATTTTCCTCTCAGTGTTTGACATTTGGAAGCGAGTGTATATTAATGTTGCTCAAACTGGCTTATGTGTCAAGTTTATGATACGGCTACTTTTTACCTACTTAATTTAATAAGATTTATTGCTTGAAAATTCGTTTCGAATTAATAACACTCATAATAGCATTTTAAAAAATATTATTTCTGCTTTTTTTTATCATTTTTATATTGTTTGCTTGTTTTTGTCATTTTAATAATTTGTTATTATATTCTTGACCATTACAAACCATTTTTAATAATTTTAAATTTAATTTTTAAAATATAACTTTTTTATACAATTAAACTAAAAATACAAAGAAACAAAACCATTTGACACTTTGTGCTAGCATGTTAGGGTTCCAATTTTAATGGGATAATTTTAATGTTAACTCGTGTTGTGCCTTTTTTTTTTTTTTTAACTCTTTTTAAAAATAAATCGGAAAGCTTTAACTGATTTCTGCTTTAAAATTTTTACTAAAAGTCAATTGTATGCTTCTAATCCAAAGTCAATATCAGTTCTAAATGTAACTAAGATTCCCACAAAAAATTTTATTAGTAATTATTTTCATTTTAATAATTGTTATGATTATTTCTTAACAAATAAAAATTTAGATTTTTTAAATTGCATCTTAAAATGTGTAACAACTTTATTACTCTGTATAAAAAATAATAAGCATATATTTTGAATCTGATTGGAGATATTAAACAGGCATAACACACAAATCATAAGATAAAAAATGAATATTTATCATATAAAATCTTCCTTAAATATAGGTTTCAGGCACACAAAATATGACATCATAAACGTGTACATCAAAAAATAAGTTAATTCAAATTGTATTTTTCAAATATATTAAAATTTCTATTACTTAAGTATGAGTCACAAAATTGTAATCAACCGCCATTAAAATTAGTTAAATTAAAATTTTTAAAGATTTTATTAACGTAAGCTTTAATTTTTGTATCTCTACACAATATCTTCCGGTATATATAAATTCATGCCAAATAAGAGATATGTCATATAAAAGGTTAAATTAACCAACACTATGAATAACAAGAAAAAGAAAGAAAAAAACCTCAAACAGATTGTTGCTTGCAGGATGTTAATATAACCTTTCATTACAGTCTAGTTATATTCTACCACGAAATTAAAAAGCCTCTAGTGGAAAATATTTAATTTATAACATACACATTCTGCTATTTTAAAAAAGAAAAAATTCAAAGAAAATTAATTAAAAATCATCTCAACAGATATTTGCATATGCTTAAGTGACGGTAAAGGTAAATAATTAATTTTGTTTTGAGTCTTTGTTGTGTGTGGGTTGAATCATGATTTATTGCGTCATGATTAAAAGCAAAAAAAAATGCATTTTGAACAATCACTTTTTTAATTATTAGCATCTAAAAAGTATAAAATTTTAAAAACTAATTCAGTTTTAAAAATTTCATTAAAATCTTTTCAACTTTAAAAAAAACAAACAAAAAACGGGAGATTTTTTAATAAAATATGTAAAATAATTTGTTTAAAATGAATATTTTGACTATTAATTATGGAAACATTTATTAAGAGTGATTTTAAGCAATGGATGTAAATATTTAATTTATAGATTTTCTTGATGAAAATACCATAAACTTTTATAGATAAAAACAAGAACTGATTTATTTCTTTAAAAAATGCGTTTCTGATCATTAAAAATCAGATAATCGATTCATCATATCTGATTCGATGAAAAAACAGATAAATCAGATTATCGGAATCATTCACAAATTAATGAATATTTAATTGAGAATAAACTCATTTTTCCAATCTTCAGAAATTTATAATAGTGAAATAATTGTAATAACTTCTATTAATGAAATTGTGAAAAATATCACGGTAATTGCATGTAGATTATCACGATAAGTATACTAGTAATGCAAAAACATAATGTAGAACATATAGGCAGTAAGATATTTTAATTACACTCTTCTTAAATTGCATTTTAAATAAAAAAAGTGATGTTTCATGCAATAATATGCATGCACATAAAAACGGTTTGAAAACATGAGATAAAAATGCCATACTCTGAAGGTAATTAAGGTTAAATTTTAGTATTTTGTAATTTATTTTTCAGGAGTCTGATAATGCCACTTACAACAAAAATTTCTTAGTGACTGCATTATTTTGCAATTTTTCTAGAAAAAATTCAAATGGGTTTGAATATCATTTATAACCATTTGTTTTTCTTCGAGTACAAAAATAACATAATAATGAGTAAGCCAAACTTCTGAAAAATTTATTTAAATAATGAAGTTACGTTAATTATATAAGCTTATTTTCGACATGAATATGAATAATTTTTTGTTATTCAGATTTTACATAATTGATGTAAAAAAATAGGAAAAAGCTATGACTACTTAGAAAATTACGAGATTTTTGCTTTAGTGAATAATATTTTTCATTAAATATTATATATTTTAAATATAAGGTTTAAGAAAATGAACGCTTTATTACATTTCCAAATAAATGGAAAATATTTGTGAATTTTTCAGTTCTGTATCTAATTAAATTTCTCAATTCGTTTGTTTCCCACCGAAAAATGAATTATGCTAACAGAAAATGAAAATATTAAATGATATTTTATTTAATAACTGTTTGACTGTTATAATGGATTTGAAATTACGATTTTTTATATTTACGTGGTTAAGCTTTAATATAATTTCTTAAAATGAAAATTTCTTTCTCAATTATTGCAATTTTGCTCTTCAGGATTTTAAAATTTATATTTCTGTTAAAAAAGTTCAAATGAAAAATAAATAGTAAAATTATAAAATTTCAAGATCTTTTTTTTGCATGATTTTAGTTATTTTTTCATGAATATAGTTATTTTCTTTCGCTTTTTTTACCGTAATTGATAAATTCTCATTTAAAAATACAATATTAGAGATATTAAAATCAATATGCAACTCATTACCATTTTAACAGCGAAAAACGCTAATTTAATAAAAATGGTTATAAATTACTTTAATTTAGTAATCACACTTAACTTTTCTTGCTTGATTAATTTCCCTCAGTCGGGTAATTTTTGATTATCAAACTACGAAAAAAGTTCAAGGAAAATCAAATGAGTAACTGTTTTAAATATACCATCTGCTTAATAGAGCATTGTTAATAAGTTTCACTTCAAATTCACGTATCTCACATGTAAAAGTAACATTTGGTTATGAATTTTCGAAATATTTTTCCATTTATCTCGGTTTGTTTTTTTCCCTTGATTAATGCTTAATGAGCAGGAAATTTGTACAGAATGTTTTGAAGAATTTTATTCAAAACAGAAATCTATGAAGAATATTTAAATTGCTCCATGTTTAAAAATACTAAAGAACACTAGCATTTTAAAGTACTTCTAATTTAAGTGAAATATTTTTGAAGGAAATGAAATTTAGTTGCAAAATGAAAATTCTTTTAATATCTAATAGTGTCAGAAATAATAGAATAAGGAAAATTTCTATTACATCCAGAACAGGAAAAGGAAATAAATCAATTACTAACAACATAAAGCGTCTGAGTTTTCTTCTTTCTTAACGCAAGAAAAATTCTATTACATTCAGTACAAGATGATTATATATAAAACAGTTACTGACAACAAAATGTATTTCCTTACCATCTTGAGAAGATAATGATTAATTTATATATTATAAAAGATATTTTTATATGCAATAATACAAACTGCAAATATTACTTTCGCAAACAGTTACTTAAATCGATTAAAAATGTAATATTACATTATAATTTCCTAAATCTTTAAGAATTTGGTTAAAAATAGAAATATATTATATTATATTTTAATATAGAGGAACTTTCAAATCATTAATATTTCATATATAAGACCAATGATGGTAAGGCATATTGCTGCATTTATTTTTAATTTTCTCACTATTTTTTGATTTGCATGAAAATTGCATTATTAAATTACATTATTGTAATGTTTTACTGATTAATTAAATTTATGCACTAAAGCTGCATTTATAAATTAGAGCATGTGATGGGTTTGTACATGAGATGGGCCCTTTTCTATTTATCATGCCCCTCTCATGAAAGGACATTGGATTCCACGAGAATTATAGATCATCTATAGACTCTCTTAGTATGATGATCTTCTTCTGTTTCAGGTATAGAGCATGCTACTTTTGGATACAAAAACTTTTTCCAATTTTTCTTTAGGTTATCTTGAATCTCATGAGTGAGGTGAACATTTTGAAAAAGAAAAGGAATTTTGTATCGATAGATAAATAAATGTAAAAGTACCATATTTGAAAAAGTATTAGTGGAATGTTTTGAATGGTTAAAAGTGCACTACAAAGTTGAGTCAAGTGTAATATTTTTATTAAAATTAAATTGTTTTATTCTGTAAAAAATTTTATTTTTTAATTACTTTTATTAATTAATTCAATTAAGATTTAAGCGATTTCTGTTTTCAGAGAATTCTAAAATGGTTAACCGTCTAATGAGGAAAGATTTTGTAAATTATAAGAAATTCATGAAATTGATGAAGTGTTCCTGAAATATATGTGCATTATAAGATATTATATTAATACCCACTCATTTTTATTGCTTTATGAAAATACCTACATTTTCATAAAGCAATAAAAATGAGGAAGAGATGGTAAGGGGTCGAAGTTGTTCATCCTCAGGTAGCTGAAAACAGCTGTCAGCTGTAGAAATGAAGGAAAAATCTAGAAACCGGCTACAATGAAAAAGAGGGGGGGAGAGAGTTATAAGCAGCGATGGAACCGAGTAATGCGTGAATCAGTTCTCGCCACACAAGGCTTCAATGATTTCTAGGCAAAGACAAAGAAGAAAATTGTAAATGAATAAGAAAATCTATGCCCACCCGATCGTCATCACATGGTACCAAATAAATGTAGGTTACGAGGTATCAAATTTATCTTTCATGGGGAATCGGTCGTCTGCTTTGAGAGTGGAAAAAGGCCATTATCATTCCAGTTGAAAAACCTGGAAAGGATGCTTAGCTCCGTAGAGAGCTACAGACCTATCTCTTTGACACCCATTTTTTGTAAGCTCTTGGAGAGACTTATTTTGGCCGGATTAAATTTTTATTTGTCCACAAATGGCTTTCCCCCTAGGGAGCAATATGGATTTAGACGAGGTCATAGCACCATTGATGAGATATTATTTTTCTGCCAGAATGTCAGGGATTTCCAAAACCTTAAGCCTACTAATCATACTGCTGCTGCCATTTTGGACATCTCCAGGGCTTTTGACTGAGTCTGGAGATAAAAATTAATTACTAAACTTTATGGCGTTTTTGGTATTCGGGGTAGACTTCTGCCTTGGATATCAGGCTTCTTACAGAATAGATCTATTCGAGTGCAATGCAAAAATACTATGTCGGGTCCACTCGGACTGAGTTATGGCCTACTGCTGGGATCGGTTCTAAGGCCGATACTGTTCTAACTTTATGTTATTGGGCTTGAAGAGGTAGTCAATAAATAAAGTAATGTGGGACTATTTGCCAATGATATTGTCCTTTGGGGTCTTCTGATTCTGACGCAGGAAAAATTGAGACTTAATCTCAACAATGCTCTTGTTCAGATCTGTACATTTGCTCAATCACATAAACTGATTCTCATGCGATTTTCGGCTCTGGGATTATTTGAAATCTCAAGTTTATGTTGGTGGATTATCAAATTGGTCTATTCTGAAGGACAACATAACAAAGACAGCGCGGAATATTCTTCGCAAGATGTTACGCACAACTGTAGAGAACGTTGTGCACACACATAATGCATGGTGTTATTTCTGAGAACGGTGCTCACATTGAATGTGGTCTAATTCCTCACCAGGAAAGTTAATGCAGTAATTAAACATTAATAGTTTAACTGTAGGATTGTATGTGCTAGTATTTTTCTTTTCTCACATTTTATACATTTTAAAGTGCCACAAAATGTCCTAGTGGCGATGTTTTGAACTAATTTTTTTTTACGGAATCTTTTCCCCCATGTTTTGATTAGTTTGAATACCAAGTTTTTAACAATTTCGGCTATTAGACCGCACTACAGGGCGCTCCAAACACTGTCTCTTTAAAAAAGATCACCCTGTACTTTAATAATATTGATGCGAAAATAATCAATAATGAAACTAAATCAAATAATTAATATAGGGGCCAATTAAACATAAGTTTCTTCTTCGAGATTTTCCTATAATTAGGCTTATGGGAAGAGAAACTTTCCTATAAATAATAATCTAAGCCATAATGACATAAAAATTATCTAAAAAAATGTATATTAATATTATCTTAAGCTTCTACATTTGTAAGAAAAGAATTAAATGGCTTAACATGATTAAGCACCATCCCTCAACATAAAGGAATCTAAAGAAAAGATATTAAGAAATTTAATTTTGTCGTTACATTTACCAAATGCACTTACCAAAAGCTCTTATTTCTGAGGCACAACATGAAAATTAGAATCTTTTAGATTTGCATATGGTCTTCCTTCTCTTTAAATAAAATGTCTAACAGAAAAAAAAGTTTTAATGATTTCTTTATTGAATTCCATAGGTTATTTAAACTATAGACATGCTTATACTTTTTATTCCTCTTATGCTTATTCTTTTATTATATAATAAAAGAAAATTAAACAGCTTATGTTTTATTTACTATGCTTTCTGCGTATTGAAAGCCCTAAATCGTCCTTTTTTTAAAAAATATTTATTTAATTTAATATATTCTTGAGTATAAAATAATTTAATAAATTATTAACATATGAAAATATTTTTATATTAAATTTATGAAAGTTGTTACAAAACACAGTCATGAATAATGTATTTATTTTAATATAAGCTGTAGTTCCAACCATATAAGATGAATTTCCTTTTTTATTTAAATTCACTACAGTAGCTTAATACACGAAAAGAATAAGGAAATATTTGAATGATTATCCTATATAATTATGTTACATTTTTATGTTTCTTGCTTGATTAATAAAATAATATTATATGTTTTAAGCATTCGATTTTTAATACACCTGGAAAACACAATAAAATCCCTTCAAAACTACTTTTTTATGTTTGAATAATTCCTAAAGTTTTAAAAATTCACACTATCCAAATGAAACAGTGAATGGTAAAAAATAAAATCCACGAGCATAAAGACTTATAATAAAACTGTAACTGGAGACATTTGTTGTGAATATAAATATATTGTGAAAATAAAACTTGTACAGATACTATTACATATTACATTATATTTTATGTAAAAATAAAAATGTATTGTGTTGAGAAGAAAAAATTACATATTTTTTTCTTTTTTTGATTTTAATTTTTAATATTTAAAATTACAAGGAATGCTTCAAATTACAGTGAAAATGCTACTGCTTTAGGGAAAGGTAAAAAATCAATGGAATTTTTCTCCTTTTTCTGAAACTGTAAGTTTTGCAATACATTTCATCAGAAAATCTTTGGCGACTTTTTTTGAAACTAAGGTCAATACAATGTTTTTTCATGCGCATATTTCAAAGAAAGTGATATATATATGTATATGGGCAAAAATGTTTTATATGGATATATTTTTCATGAGTATATATACTAGCAATCCCTTTACTCATAAATGCACGTAAAGAGATTTAAAACCGATAAGTATTTTTCAACAAAGTTTTCAAATAAGTCATGAATTTTATTCTTGATGATAAAATGTGTGCTAAGAAAGGAGCTTTTATTCCTCTTAAGAAAAAATATTTTTCAATCATTTTATGAAATTTCTTTCTGGATTTATGAATAAAATTTTTTTTTATAATAGGGTAACTCGAAATACCAAAATTTGTCTTCATTATGTTAAAAATATTTATCAAACAATTTGCCTTTACAAATATATGCCTTGTATTGAGAATTTGATGATTCTATGTAAATATAAAATAAATTTATTCTGAAAAAAATTATCATTTATGAAGGAAGTTCTCCTACAACCTTCTTTCTATTCGTTTTTTTCCTTCTCTTCTCATCTTTTTTCTGTAATGCTGATTATATGTTAAATATTTTGTTCTTTACTTTTTTGTCTTTACTTTGTGTTATCGAAATAAAATAAGATTCTTAGTTTTGAAATACAAAATTATTCTCATGCATTTAAATAGTTAAAAATTTCTTACAAATATATTGAATAATTAACAATATTTGAGAATTTAATAAAACTTGTTAAAAAAAGTAAGATAAATAATTTTAATGAGCATTTAATATGTTAGAATAATTTTATAGTAAGCTATTTATATAAAAAAATCTACGAGCAATCACTTGGTTTCACATACTTAAATATAAATGATTTTGTATCAAAGAATATTTACATTTAATTTAAGTATGCTGTTTCATTTTTGTACTCAAGTTTAGTGAAAAAATATTCGGAGGATTAATTGTAAGCAGCATGAGGGAAAATACCATGTGACCTATAAAAAAGTTTGTAAAAACCTTAAAAATTTATGAAAGATGTGTGGTTTTGCAAGAAAATGTTCTCAAAAAATGTGATTTTATTTCGATGCAAAAATTAAAAAATTCCCGAAGATAAGGCGCATACGACCAGAAATAAAATAAATACAACAGCAATACATTTCATTCATTTTTCCATGCAACAACAAGTATTCAACAAGACATCCATCGCATTTTACTATACTAAGAAGATTCACCGAGCCCGATATAACAGCGCTCAACGTTTTGGAATGAATTACAGGAAAATGACAATTACGACAATTAGAATAGTCATACCTATCCAATATTGAAGGGATGAACGATACACAGTTGTTTTTAAATAAATCCACACACCACACAATTGGCCGACTTGAGGTCATGTGATTGGGTAGGCCATACAAACTTGCAACCTCGGCTGTTTATTTATTTTTTTTTTTGAAAAAAGTTCGATTTTGCAACAGAATTCATTTTACTGGATCGGAATAATATGATCATGAGTTCTTATAAATGTGATTTCAGATAACATGCCTTTTCGATTTTTTTATTAATTCGATTTCTTCTCAAAAAGCTGAGATAGAACTTATCAATTATTATTAATGTTTTCTTGCCTGGTTTCAGATATGATTACTCAAATAAGAATAGTCTAACAATGAAAGATCAGCTGAATTCGGATTTTTATTAGATGGTTCTAAGCAAATTTTGACATTTTTGTGATCCTAAACTTGCAAACCACATACTTTTATCATCATTTTTCTTTCTTTTCATAGAACTTTATAGTTTTGACAAACTTTAGGTACACCCAGAATGTTATGGAATAAAGTGTTCTATAATGTACCGGGAATTCCATATTACATCAAAAATAATTTTATTTGAGTTAATTCCAAAATAAAGAAACCGAATAATAAATACAAGAACGCATATTTGATAACAAGAAATTGTAGTATCTACAAATGGAAGTTGTTATCTTTATTTTATATGTAAAAAAATTCCCACTTCTTTTCACGAAAAACAAGTTGATCTTTAACCACTCGTATGTTTTGCAACTGCAACGTTTGTTGTTGGTGGAGAAACGTAAGACAAATATTTGCTTTACGCATTATCCTATTTAAAGTGTCTAAGCAGCATGTTATTGTTCTATGTCAAATCTGGCTTCTTAAACCAATCTAGTTTTTCTTCATTGTTGGCCATTATTAGAAAAATTGCATATTGTGAATAACATCTCCATGGGATCTATCTTCCTTATAAATCTAACGTGCTAGATTGCTATAATCACTGTATTATACCTAAGTCAGATTCGTCATCAATCTAATTATCAACATGCTCTTTGTGAACCATGCTTCGATACTTGTCAATCTGAAAAGTTCATTGACTAGCTCTTGATAGCATTATTAATCTTTGCCACGCAAATGAGAAATTTGCATAAACAGGGGTTTGTTTATTCTAGCATTTATCTGTTTTATTCTACTTTTATGAATATAAGAACTGATTTTTTTATTTATTAATGAAGATTTTAGGAAGATATCATAAACAATTTTGCCAATTTGAGAAATTGAATATTTTTTAGGATATTGTTAAGACGATGAATTAAATACGTGCCTTGAATTTATGATGCGACACATTAGCAATGAAATATATATTACCTTCTATGATTAAACATAACACAACATGACAAGGTGACATGGGTGGGGTTCGATTCCCTATAACGCCAAAGATCAACCGAATACATGCGATATACGTGCTCGTTAAATCCGTGGAATCGAAAGTCCTGTGGTCGGTCGTTGAGCAGTTACCATGGGTGCAATGGTCTGTAAAGTAAACACCAGCAAGAATTCCTGTACCTAACCCAATGAGGGTTTGTCCAGTTGGTACAATGGTCTGTAAAAAATTTCCTCCCCCTTCAGATCAATGCCAAATTTGAGGGAGTGGATCCTCTGTTGGTGCTATCTATAGGAGGATTTAAAAATAGCAAAGATGTACTTTCACCTTCGTATGCTCTGATTAAACGAAAGACGCACCCTATTGACTTAAATTCGCATAACCAAGGCATAGCGAGTTTGGCTTGTCCAAGTGTCATAAGTAAAAACAACACAACAGGGTGATAGTTTTATCCTGTTGATAAAACATATTGTATTAAACTAAAAACATGGAATTTATTTTAAAAAAAACTAACTTTACTTAAGTTATTTGTTACTTAGATACAACATTTAAGTATTTTCAAAATGGCCCCCTTGGACATCGATACAAATCCTTAAACATCACGTAAAATTTTCTGCAATGGGTCGCAGATCATAAGGCGTTAATTTAGCCCATTCCTTCTTAATAGTAGCCTTTAGGCATTCCAAACATCGATGTGACTTAGAGCATACTCTTGATTGCAGAAAAAACTATAGCACATTGGGTTTAAGTCATGTGAATAGAGGGGGCGCATTCCCACAGGTATGAAATCGGAAAGATTTGCTTGACACCAGTCTTGCTTTGCTATTGCTCTATGAAAAGGGGCAGAATCTTGTTAAACTGTCCAGATGCTGTTTTTAAAATATTTTTGGGCCCAATGAATTAAAACCGACTGCAAAATTTCATTGCAGTACATGGTCTTGTTCATTTTGACGCCTTGATCTATGAAAACCAAAGGAGTTTTTCCAGATTCACAAATGCTTCCCCAAACCGTAACTGACTAAGGTTTTTGCCGACGTTATACTCTTGTGGAAATTCCAGGATGATCAGATGACCAGTAATGGTCATTTTGTCGATTATAGGATTGTTCAATTGTGGAAAGTTTTTCGTCTGTGAAGATGAAGTGCTTCCATGTGCACTTTTTGCGGACTTTCGAAGGAGAGGTCGACATCTTTGCAACCATGTACGCATATTTTGGACAGTTAATTTCTGTACTTTTTGAAGTTTATATGGCCTAAGTCCAAGTACTTCTTTTGCAATTTGTCTAACTGATTCTCTATCAACCCCTATTTCTTTAGCTATTTTTCTCATTGAGTTCCTTGGATTTCGGTTAATTCGTTTCTTGAAAATTTTGTAAATTACGTTGGTATTCACAGTTTTTTTTTTTGGTTTTTTTGGTTTTTGGGGTCTATCACCGTCATGGCCAAGCTCCAAGAATCATTTTATAGAACTTGATACCGTTTGTCTGTGGATATTCAGCTTTCTGGCAAATGGAATTTGCTTTAATCCAGCCTCAAATAAAGCAATTATTTGTCGTCGTTGATTTGGCATATTATTTCAAACAAGGAAATAAAAAAACTACCTAATTGTTTTACTAACATTAAGATCTCTTAAGCAAATGAAATTATTATAAAAAGTGATGGAGATGAATTAAACCAATCAAAAGCAGAACAATTTTGTCAACAGTATAAAGTTGTCACCCTGTAAATTTACATGAACATTTTATAAGTGAAAACACAGAATAACATTTTCAACAGGCCAGTTCTACATCATCTTTTTTAGAATCCTGCAACATTGCTCACTTTTTTTCTTCTCTTTTTAAACCAGCTTTTTCTACCTCCCCAGTGCCATCTTGCGTCGTCGAAATCATTATATCATGTTCTACTTTTAATATTCTCTTTGATCATTGGTCTCATGTTTATATTTTCATGTAGTTTTCAGTTCATATTGTTGTTCAGTTCATATTTTAGTCACATGTAGTTCACAGTTTTCCTCATATAATTTTTAGTTGAATTCTTGTTTACTTTTTTGGGCAGTGCTCTGGTCAGTTTAAATTCAATATTTAAAGTTTAAATTTTTCATTCAAAAAGGAAATAATATAATATGAAAATAGTAAAATTATCACAGCATCTTAAATATGATTTATGATGACAACCTATGATTTTTTATGGACATAATTTCAGAGAAGAGAATTATATTTGAACTTTTTGGAAAAGATTTGAAAATTACATATTAAGATTTTTTGATAGATTCCAAATAGAATCATTAATCATAATCTAATTATTACATAAATTATTACGAGTGATTTTAAGTGGTAATTTAACATTAAATTAACTTGATTTAGAAATTTTGATATTCTTTTCATTTTTTACTAAATTTTTCCTTAAAAGTTTGGTGTATTTTGACAAAGTATCGACTTCATTATTTGCATCAGCATTATCCCAAATAATGAGGAATTTAAATTTGCTGAAAAGCAGTTGTTATAATTTACATGCATGAATTTTATATGAAATCGAGAAGTATTTTTTAAAATGCTATCCTTTAAATTTGATAGCAATACTCATGCTTTTCATTTCAGTAAAATTTATTTTACGAGGTTTGTCCGGAAAATACGTATAAAAGTTGAATAATAATTTTATTTTACATTTATTCAGGTATTACAATTTGTTCTCCTTCAAAGTACTCACCCTGAGACGAGATAGACCTCTGCCAACGCCTTTTCCACTGTTGATAGCATTGCTGAAAGTCTTCAGTTGTGATGCTGTTCAGTTGCCATGTCGTTTCTGCCTTGATGCCTTCCACATCTCCCAAGTGTCGCCCCCGAAGCACCATTTTGCATTTCGGGAACAAGAAGAAATCACTAGGGGCTAAATCGGATGAATAAGGCGGGTGCTCTGTCACGGTTATTGAGCTTCGGGCCAAAAACTCACGCACAACGAGTATGAGCAGGCGCATTGTCGTGATGAAGGATCCGCTTGTCCTCTTTTGGCCATTCTTGCCCAGCTTTGCAAGAAACTTGATGTGGATGCGCATTCCTCAATCAGAGAGAACTTCATGCCGACGGCAGGTGAAATAAGGGTAACTTTCAACAAGCAGCCGCACACTCCTATTTACACGCAGAGCGGTCTGACACGAACTGAGCGTTGATGGGATTGGTTACAACAGTAGTGCCACCTGGCGGTGACTGCAAACTGTAAAATAAATTTATTATTCGACTTTTATACGTATTTTCCTGACAAATCTCGTATGCTTCCATTTTTAAAATTTTTTAAAAATAATTACTGCTGAGATATTTTATACCGAAACCAAACAATTGTTTCTCAAGCTAAATTTGGTATTTTCATTTCCCGAACATTGGCTTTAAAAATTGTGATTTTTATCTAAATTTAACTGATTTTAGAAAAATCAAGTTCTGTAAAATATACAAGGAATGTATGATGTTACGAATTACTCGTATATTAAATCGTTTTGAAAATTTACAAATTAATTATATTTTAGAAAAAGCTTAATAATAAATATGCTACTTTTTTCAAAATCTGCTTACCATGAATAAACTATCTTTCAAAACAACTCGTAAAGTATTATAATGAGTTTTATTAGAAAGTTATGGAATGATCTTTTTCAGTATCTTTTAAATTTATGATCAAACGAAGAAATAGAATATTATTTTCACTTATAAAATACTGATTTATTGAATTGTACACGGAAAGATATTTGGATTTTTCTTGTTTAACATAATTTTTTAATTCTACATGATCTTATATACAAGCTTAAAAAATGTTATGGCAATATATTCCAAATCGCAACTGGTATTAAACATGTGAATATTATAAGATTACATATAAATGTGATTATTACAACTTTTTATTTCAGCAAATTATCAGTGATTATTTTTTATATTTTAAAGTAACAATTACAGTAACTTTTTATACATTACAGTAATGAATCTTAAAGTTCTTTTTTCATGAATTAATTATTTATGTAAATTAAAATATGTAGATTGATGGATATGGGCCGATAAATAATATAATTTTCTAAAAAATCAATACACTTCATATATGGAAGAAATATATAAGCATTATAACTCTGAAAATAATCACACTTATGGCTTTAAATCTTTCTCAACCCAATCAAAAATAAAAATTCACTAAAACAATAAATCATATATACTTATCAGTAAAAATTCCTTATCAGAAAATGCTCCTATAATTAAGAACCGAATTGCTGAAATGATGCTTTCGGAAAGTTTTTCAAGCTGCAATAAAAGACATTTATCAAGATTAGAGAAAAGAAAGCAGAATTTGATTCTTCGCGTGACTCTAAGACTCTCGCGTGCAGACTGAAAATACTTTTCTTAAGAGAAAACTTCACCATTTCCGAGAAAAACATTTGATAGCTGAATAGGTTCTATCAAGACGTAATGTTCTAAATCGATATGCATGGAAGTCCGCAGACAGAGAAAATGATCGACTTCTGAGTCTCAAAGGCTTTTAAAACTCTGGGGAATTATGTAGTTAAACACACGATATTTCATATTCACTTTCACTGAAGATATTCTTCAGGACTAAAATCGATTTTCTTTCGCATCCCACAGTTGTAAAATCTTAATTTCAGTTTTATATATTTTTTTCATTTTAAATCAATGTTGACAAAGTAATTTAAATACTGTATGATAAATTTAAATTTGATTTTAATTAAAAAATGGTGTTTACATTTTTTCTTTTTATATTTAGTTAGATATTGTTAAAAGAGAAAAAATTCCACATGACATGATTTTTTAATTGATAATTAAAGTGAAAAGGAAGAATAGAAACTAAATTCATAATGCTTAAAGTTAATTAATTACATAATTTTGTATTTGTGTATTATTATACTAAAATAATAATGTAACTCGACTTCAATTGCAATGAATCTTTTTAAATTGTATTAAATTATTTTTTAAATTCGAAAAATTTTTGTATACGTTTGCAACCAATTTTCACACACACACATTGTTTACATTTGATATATCTAAACTTTATATTATTACATATAATGCTTGAGAAAAATTTTAAATTTACATGCATCTATATTAAAAATAATTATGGTTTAAAGAAAAATATTAAAAATCTTTTAATTAAGCAGTTGTTTCAAGCATACACATTGTTTTACAGGTTAAGAATAAAAATTGAAAATGTTTAAAAATATAAACTTAAAAAACCAAATTATAAAGCCAACACTCATTAATATGCTAAATGTGATGATGTTGCTTTTAAAAAGATAAAAACATTTATGCATTAATATTGAGTGAGGGTGATTGTTTATTATTTCTAAATGAATTTATATTCATACATCAAAGAAAAATGATCATAAAAATCCTTATCAACTGATCCAACTAAAAGGGACTATTTATGTAATTTAACTAAAAACTTACCAAGAGTAAATTACTAGAGCACATATCTATTAAGACAGTATACTTTTCAATTTATCTTAAATTAAGAAGAATATAAATTATTATAAATTGTATTGAAGTATACGTACATAATAATTCACTTCACCAAATGAATTGAAAAGTACACCTCAAAGTAGAACATATATTTTATCTATAAAACATATTTAATAAGAATTTAATATTCAGTTTTGATATTTTAAATACATAAGGCGTTTGAATGCGATAAATTAACGAGATGTCAAACATTAGTTTTTCTAATAATTCGTCAAATATTCGGCCAAACATTCCTTCCCTTTAGGTGAAAAACGTCACTGAGCTTTTCAATAATATTGTTAATATAAAAAATAATGTGCTATAAAATTACAATAGTATTAATATTTAAATATGTTTGTCATTTGTTAGTAGGCTTTAATACATACATACATACATACATATATATATATATATATATATATATATTATATACATATATATATATATATATATATATATATATATATATTATATATATATATATATATATATATATATATATATATATATATATATATATATATATATATATATATATATATATATATATATATATATATATATATATATATATATATATATATATATATATATATATATATATATATATATATATATATATATATATATATATATATATATATATATATATATCTATATATATATATACATATATTTATATATATATATATATATTTAATATATATATATATATATATATATATATATATATATATATATATATATATATATATATATATATATATATATATATATATATATATATATATAAATATCGGTGTGGCGTGTGGTAGGTTTTCATGCAGTTGTGTGCAGAAAACAACAATAATAATAAAACCATAAAAATATACATTGAGCACTTCTCTAACTTTTTATTATTCATTTGTACACAAAATCCATACGTCTATCTATCCGTATTCCTAACAAAATCATCAATTACATGATCAAAAAACTCTGGTTTTAACTGTAATAAGAGTAACATTTCTTTTTCTATTGTTATTAGAGATAAATTATTTAATCTATCCTGGCCTATTATATTGCGTGCATAATTGTTTACTCTTTTCAATGCTAAAAATGATCTTTCCACGGAAGCAGTTGAAAATGGGATTGTACAAAAATTAAATGTGCTAATTTATTTACTTAGTGCACCTGTGAAATCATTCAGCATTATATGCTAAATAAGTTTCGATAAATTCATTTAGTGGCATGACTCACTACGATAAAGAACACATAATTCATTGGTTAGCCTTACAAAATCGAAATGTTTTGCATAAGCGTTCTTTAACGAATTAAGGCAATCATCCGGAAATTTACTTTGATATTTCTTAAAAAATTCTAAAATTCAAAAGCTCAAAAAATTTGAGCGAATTTAATTTTTTAAAATGGACTTCTAACTGATTATAAATAATGTCCATTATTTCATAAAATAAATTTTTAAATTGTTGGTCTACACTTGAGCTTTGTAAATTTACACGACGTTTTTTATTTGGGGGACCCAGTACAGAAATAGTCTCTTCATAAACTTCAAATGCAACAGAAGTTCGCATATTTTGAATTGCATCTTCTACTTCTTCTACTTTTTGACTAGAATATGCTATATCTAAGTTAGTTTTTTGCAAAATATCAAATAGAACATCAGTCTAACTAAACACTTTGGCAAAAGTATTAGATGAAAATTACAGTTAAATTCTTAAAAAAACATGTGATAACTCTTTGCAATATTAATTGTATCGTTATCCCAGCCATCTGGATTCTCAATAACATTTTCAAATAAATCAGACAGGCCTTGCCTTTCGCATTTTATGGTATTTACCAAACGAGATGAATAATTCCAACGTATTGTAACTAATTTTGGAAATTTTCTTTTAATAATTTCATTTAAAACATGATTAATTTTTGTAGACACCGAAAAAAAATGAGGCTTTGCCAGAAATTATTGCAAAAAACTATTTACAATCTTTTATAAACAATACAAATTGCGACAGAACTAAATTAAGTACATGTGCGCAGCAATGCACAAACATATCTTCTGAGAAAATATCTTTTACTTTTTTTGCATCCCATTCAACGCTCCTGCCATGACTGCCACCCTATCGTACATTTGAGCAATCAAAATCGTTTCTTGCACAACACTACACAAAGCTTCATCTGAATTATTATCACTAACATCTTTAAAATACAAAAATCTTTCCACTGGTGCACTATAATTATTAACATATCGTAGAACAACCGATAATTGCGATTTGTGAGATATTTCAGATGTTTCATCCAGCATAATAGCAACGAATGGCGTTTCTTTTACCTCATTTCTAATTTCTGAAATTACAATATTTCTTATAGATACAATATTATAATGTTTGTATTCTATTAGAGATTTCAGAAAATACAGTTGCAGTTCTTAGATGGGTTGATAAAAGTCATCATATTTGCAAATTAAAGTTATTAATTCTATATAATTTCATCGATTATGGGAATTTATATTCTCATTGTGTCCACGAAATACATCTTCTTATTTTGCTAAGTAACACACACAAACTACATCTATTAATCTATAGAGAATATTTCTATTTCTTGTTACTTTTTTATTGTGTTGAACAATCAATGATTTCTTTTGTTGATCTAACATTAAATCTACCCTGACGGTACCAAATGTTTTTAATAGTATTACGGCATTTATGTGAGATTGTGTCTTTTTCCTTTTTCTTTGCAGCTTCGTGGAGATGATTTAAATCACTGTAGCCTTGTTTTGTCCAAATATTATTAACCTTTTCAATTACAACAAAAAGTAAACATGGCCAACAGTATAACTTATTCAACTCACTATAACCGGTTAACTATTTAAATTTTTCATACATAGATTTTTGAAAATGTTCGTACACACTGTTGTCTTTTAATATTAACATTTTGCGGTAGAATAATATCCGGCATCGGTATGCTTAATTTAACTGTTTCGTTTTTTGTAGTAACGTTTCTTCTCAAAAATGGATTTTCCAATAAATCTTTTATTATTGAGATATTTGAGTTCTCCATTCTGATACGGGTTATTTAATGTGAATATAATTTTAAAAGAATACAATAAATAAAATGTTTACCTTCGAGTAGTCTAGGTAAAACAATAAAAACAGCTAAACTTATAGGAATTCTACTAGCACTGAAGCAAAATATGTCATGTCGTGTTGTATGGTGTCATATCGGCTGCGAAAAAGCAACGCTTCGGGCTTCCACAAAAAACTTATATTTTCAGCAAACGTAGACAAAACAAAAACAAAACACGCCACCCACCGCTGCTGTGGCTCATCAAGATACTAATTGGTGCCGACAAATGGAGCGCCTATTCCACCTGCAGACGATTTCTCTGCACGCTAGCACAATAGAACGAACTGTTTTTGTTTGGTCAGTGGATTAAATTATATTTAAATTAATAAATATAATTTAATCCACATAAACAATTAATAAAATAATTGTTTTTAACATTTTGAAATCATATATTCTGTGAAAAACATCTTGACAATTTTTAAAAACAAAACCATGGATATGGTGTTACAGATATAACTTATATACTGTCTGTAAGACACAATGAATGGTAAAATTTAACTGTTCTGTTAAACTTCGTTTCTTTTTTGTCTAACAAAATAAAATTGTTTTTCAGCGAATTATATTTTTATAAATATGATACATCACTAAAAGTATTCTTAACCACACTAAAATATTTCCCTTTACATTGATGAAATACTTCTTTTATATTTCCATGAAAACAAAATCTTACAATATATAAATTTAAACATTAACCGTCTGCCAAATCGTCTGGCCAGTTTATCAGTTAAACAAACAAAAGTTCTTCAGCACGTAAGTTTCCTCTCTAATAAAACGCTTAATAAACCGTACCTTCGGATGATACTGAATGCCAAGTGCAGGAAAAATAGCTGCACTTGTCACAGTGCTTTAGTATGCTGTGCTTCTCCAGAAGCCCATACATTTAAAGCGTAATTTTCTATTAGTGCGCAGTGCGTACATATGAAAACTTCCTGTGTTCGTTTGCTTTTGAACGCGATACGTGGTGCAGCACCTAGTACCACACGCAGTGCGGGAATACAAGCAAGCAGATCACAACACAATATTTGAATATATTATAAATAATATTTATTATTTATCATGTAAAAATAGGTAGACATAGATGTAGAAAATTATTGTCTCTCATAATTTGGCCATGGTGTGCAGTGCACACCCATATATATATATATATATATATATATATATATATATATATATATATATATATATATATATATATATATATATATATATATATATATATATATATATATATATATATATATATATATATATATATATATATATAACCAGGATAACTACTTTTGCACAGTGGATCGACTCCTGCGAGGCGCACAGGAAAATTGTGAATTAGGTTCCTGGAGATGTTCCCTGGAATGCTGAGTCATACTACCATTCCTGTTCTATATCCAGCAGCTCAAGATTCAGCGGGTGAGGTTCCATTCTTCAAACAACCAATAGAGGTGGTTGCACAGATTCTGAATTGGGTTTAAGTCAAGTGTTTTTACTGGGGATGGGGTAGAGGTGAATTCATTCCAGTTATATTCGAAGTAAGCACGTTCACAGCTAGCTGCATGACACTTTTCATTGTCCTGCTGGAAGATATCATCTTCCTGAGAAAAACAATAGGCATATAGTGGTGGGTATAGTTCACACGGGTAGATGCTTACATGTATTGATCCATTATATAATGATAAGTGAACCTATTAAATGTCAAAAGAATATTCTTTACACCATATTGTTCTTGCCTTAAGTTTGGAACGTTAACAATGATTGCAAGGGGTTTTCTTTCAGAGGTTTCATATCGTATGCTCCAACATATATCTGTCCGATGGAGCATAAAACGTTATTCTTTGGAAAACGCAACTTGTCACCAATTAGTGGAAGTCCAGTTGTAGTACTCGCGTGCAAATTCCATCCTTCGTCGGCGATGAACAAGAGTCAAAATATGTGCAAGAGTCAGGCATCATCATCAGAGACCCAAACATGGCAATTTTCACTGAATAATAATTTGAGAGACACACTTGGTAGCCCCATGGTTTATTAGTTACTCAATGGTAACACGTCTGTTTATCCGAACACATCTCCACATTCGTCATTCCTCTGTCATGTGTGCAATATTCGTGTCGTTATTGCTGCTTGAAAAATAATCGTTGACAGTTTTTTTCTTGTCACAAAAGACGCTTGTAATTTCAGAGAATGCCAGGTCATCGTCGACGGAGTCAATTCCAGCAGACAGACAGATGAGTTTACGAGGGGCATGGTGATAGGTCTGAGAAGGGCAGGTTGGTCCTTACGGCAAATCTCAACTGACATACACCTGGAGGCATCCGCAGTGCATCAGCTGTTGCGAACTGTGGAATGTTTCTATAAGGAACTGTGTAATTGAACTAAGGAACTAAAAGGAACAGTGTTTGCGGAGTGTCCAACGGGAGGCGATGATGGCCACGCAAAGCAAGTCTATTAAAATTCTGACCACGTGCAAGACAACCTGGATGCTCCCATATCGAGCAAAACAATTTGTCCACGATTGATTGCTAGTGACTTTTACTCATGGCGTCCGACAGCCATTAAACCGACAGCACAAAGAGGCTAATGTCTGGAATGGTGGCGGATTAGAGTGATGTGGACAACGGTGTGCACAGGATCGTCTTCTCAGATGAATCTACCTTTTGTTTCCTTAGTGGTACTCTCCGCGTACCAGTTTTGCGTCTACGTGGAGTTACATGCAGATCCAATCCTGCAGCAATTAAGGAGCACTCCTTCGCACTACAACTAGACATTATGGTTTGGGACAATTCCAGGTCACCTTTAGCTCGTTTTATGGCACTATGATAGACCAACTATACGTGGATGATGTTCTGTGGCCGGTGACACTCTCCTAATTTATGGGGGTGCCCTTTATCAACAAGATAACACCCGACTATAGATAGCTCGCATCAGCCAACATGCCCTGAAAAGTGTATAGCTGCTGCGCTGGTGATCGTGGTCGCTAGATCTTTCACCAATCGAACATGTTTGGGATATGTTTGGATGCCATTATTTGAAGATCCTGCCACTGCCTCCATCAGCAAACACATTTTGGCAAACGGTTGACAGGGAATGGAGAGCCATTCCCCACGACTCCTTTCATACTGTCATTGAATCTTCTACTAGATGTGTTGCTTCGTGTATCTCTGTCCACGGTGGTCCTACAACCGAGAGACTCAACACTGTTCTCGCTTTGTATTATGCATATCATTTCGAAATACAGATCACTTATTGTTCGTATCTGTCTCTCTCTATTTGCCAAGTGTTGTCATTTTCTGTCAACTTTTTATTGGTGTTGCATTTTCAATGTCGGGCTGTGTATTTACTGTTTTTATTTAAATATTTTAACTATAGTAATATCGAATAAGCCACCAGGCGCGTAGGCAGGTGGTGGATAGCCGAAAGTCCTGTAGGAATAACAGGATAGCCTCGAATATTGAATAAGAGGCCGCGAACCAGCTCCCGTAAACCCTGGTGTTATGCGTTCCGTGCCTAGGGCTAATTGGCACCGCGGTATTGGTGTCTTAACGGAGCCTCTAGTTGCCTGGCGAACTTCTAGAGTATTTTGCCTTGCCCAGTAACTCAGGCAATGCTGGGTGGACTTATATTACCTGAGCTTTTTAATTGTTATCTTGTGGCTGAAAAGACACAAGTAATAACAAACCTTTCTGCATTTGCAGGTGAAGCCTCTGAAGTAGACCTTCCTGAAAAAAAACAAGGGAACTCAGAGGCAATCTTGTAAAGGGGCAGTTATAAATCCTTCGCTTGAGGTAGAAATGACCTCTAAACCATCTTCTTCTGGTGAAAGTCGGGAAGCTATCTCTAGCATGTCTGACTTTCTGACCAGATGGGACTGTTTCAGCAAGACCTTATCTGCTGGAAATGTCATGCGCAAGGGGAACGGCAGAGCATATCATTTATGAATGTGAGGCTCTTGCTCTCCCTAGATTAACTTCTTTAGGCGTCATCCATACTAGAGAGTTACACCTAGACTCCATTAAAGGGTTATCGGACTTTATTAATAAAGTGGGTGACCCGAGCAACTGGAACTAGGAAACATTGGGTTTGGAGTTAATGGTACAAAATGCTGATAAAAGCAGAGGTGCCCAATGACATACAAACCCAATTCTAAGAAGAAGAAGAAGAAGAATATCGAATATATTTTATTGACAAGAATTGTAATTTATCTATGCATTTGGATTCTATTGATTGAAATGGTGATAAATTAAAAAATTGAATCGGTAAAAAGTTTCAAATTATTAAAACATTGAGAATAATTTAATATTTAACAAATAACTGTATACATTTATTTTATATTATTTAAAACAATATAAGATTTTCTGAAAAATTATTTCTCCCTTATTTATCCTTATTGTTTAGAAAACTGTTTTGCAAAATGTGATAAAAGCTATTCAAAAAGATTTATTTAAATTTTTCAATTAAACTTTTATACGATGAGGCTCAGTAGTTACTTTTTATGATAAATCATCTTTCCCGTTTAAATGTTCGCAGATTTAGTACCCAAACATACACTAAATGTGATATATTTCGCCACGTAAATTTCACTTTACAACATGTCCCATTAAATGAATAATTTAAAAAGAAAAACTTTTATAACTTTGAGCAGTGCATGTTTCTTGATTAAAAACATAGATTTCATTATGAGACACACTTTAACAACATGTCGCAATTGAAAATTTGGTTAAGGATCGCAGTTGTAAAAATGAAAAACCCTTCAATGGCGAGCCTGTAAAAGTAGTAAAAATGTCAGCCGGCTTGCTCAGAGATGAATAAAAGTTTCCACTCGATTTGAAAACACCATAAAGTTGGCGCCATGTAACTATTTGCGCATCCTGAGGTAGCTTTTGATGAGTTGCGTCACCATGACAACCACGAGGTTTCTGCTGGGCTCCAGGTAAGCTGTCCTCTCCCAGGCATCGATTTAAGGAGACGGCTGAAACACACCCGGGGAAGGACGAACTTTTCGCACCCCTGTTGCACAATCTTCGCAAAGAGGGAGGGGCTGGCCCGGGCCATCAAATCAGTCTCGAGATGAGATTTATTAGTCAGATGCCGGATCATTTCCTAAAAGTAAACGAGAATAATTAATATATTGCGCGATATTAAGACAGTATCTCAACTAAGTCTCACGGTCAATATTTTCTTACTTGGATACAATAGTGATAGCAAGAGATTTTAAGAATTATAAAAATTTATATTTGTAATTCAGAAAATATTTAAAACTTAGTTCCATTAATTGAACAAACCGAAAAGTTTATTCTCCATTACTCTTACTTTATATTAGCTCAGAAGAATTTCATTTGTGAAAAATAAAGTTTATTTCTTTTTCTAAAAATTAATATTTGTTGTTTTCTAATGACACTTGGACAAGCCAAGCTCGCTATGCTATGCGAATTAAGTTGATTTGGAGCGTTTTTCGTTTTAATCAGAGCACCATGTAGGTGAAAGTACGACTTTGCTCTACGCACATGCCATAGGTACCCGTTTATAGGGTAGGCAACCATTAACACCTCATTCATACAAGGAAAGGACAAAGACAGGATAGATGGAGAGAGAAAGTACATCCATGCCCGAACCGGGATTCGAACTCAGGGCCTCTTTATCCGTAGTCAGGCACGCTGACCACTAGACAAGTTGGTCGGCAAATTAATATTTGAACGCACAAAGAAATTTAACAAAAGGAGAAATGTGTTTGCTATTTAACCAACAAATAAAATAAAAATATTACTTCGTAATAAGATGTTTTCATTCATTTTACATAAAAAGATATAGAATTCATAACAAGGCTTTTCATGTTTCTGAATAAATTAAAGCAATGAAATATCTTTTAAGTATGATTGTGTTTTAACTGCACAAAATATATTATATTTTCTTTTTTGTGATGCCTTTGTCCATCAATAAAATCTAATAAATTATGAAAATTTTTAAATGCTAAAATGTATCAATTTATTGGTTAATTATAACACTGTTAATTAATTTAAACATCAATTTCCTGGTCTACATGAATTAAGTCTTACTGCCGTGTATTTTAATTACACCTTAGATAGGTTTTATATAACAATATACTCTGTTGAGAAAATATGCCTTATAAATATCAATTTTTATTACTCATAAAATATGCAAATTTTCAAAAATAATATAACAAGATTTTTTAATAAAATTTCTTTGCTTAAATTTTCTTAAATATAATAATATTTGATATTAATGATAAGAAAAATATTTTAGCAATTTCTCACTTTCTAATTAAACAATCATAATTTAAGTTTTTTAAAACAAAATGTATGTACAACAGCAATCAATAAGAATGCAATATAAACTATAGTTCTATTTTTGTAAGGTTTATATTTAATGCAAATATATAAGTAATCAATATTTAAACTTTAAAATAAGCAATAGGATAAAAATATTTAGTAAAAATCATAAAAGTAGTAATTAATTGATGTAAATTTACTACAAATGAATATTACGCAGAAAAATTTAAAATTTCATATAAACATAATAGATATTTATAATTAATAGGGTTCTGTATTTATATATTCTAATATTTGTAATTAATAGATATATAATAAATAGATATTTATAATTAATAGTTTCTAAATTGAAAGAATTAAATTAAACTTATAAAATTTAAAAAGTGAAGGAAAATAATTAAAAGCCTAAAAACATAGTTATAGTTTTACAAATAGTTTAAAAATAAAATTTAATTTCAGAAATAATGTGAAGATTTAATTTCAAAATTTGTATCTGTCTGTAAATTAAAAAATAAATATACGTAATTAATTTTTTATTAAAACTCGCCTCTATCTATCCTTTTTTAAAAAAAGCCAAGAAACTGCATGAAATTAAAAGAATTCAATTATTAATAAATGTTGTACTATTCTACTTAATTTGTGTTTAATGTAAAAAATTGAAATCGATTTGAAATTCATTAATTAAAAAGCAACCTTTTTGTGTTTTTTCATAGAAAGAAAATTGATTATACACACTTCAATGAAAAATTCAAGATAAAAACTTAGTTTTTAATTCCTTAATGAAAATTTTATTAAATTTCTGAAACACTCTAATTTGTACTTTCTAATTAAAAATAAAATGCTCGCTTTCCTTTGATTCAATTTTAAAGTTTGATTGGTTGTTCTCTCTGGCACTTAACTGGAAAGGTGTTTTTTGCATATTAGTTTATGTTTACAAATATTGACATATAAAAATTGCTCTAATGCTATAAAAATTATTTCCTTTACTTGAATTAGTTTTAATATTTATGAGTGAGTTTTTAATCAAACCAAATAGTTGTAAAATAATAAAAAGATATCGAAAATCTGATATTCAGAGGAGATATATAGCTTTCCAGAATGAAGTAAGTTTGCAAGATTTATAAAATATATTCGATGTATTTAATTTGCGGATTATATATATATATATATATATATATATATATATATATATATATATATATATATATATATATATATATATATATATATATATATATATATATATATATATATTCTTTTTAGCACTATCTAGTGTCTTTTAATGATTTTTCTGAAAAAATTGGCAATGGAACACATTAATTGCTTTATGGTATAAAAATTTTATTCTAAGATTCGAAAAATAAATTAGATTCATAAATTTGAAATTTCTGAAAATAGAATAATAAAATCAAACAAATTTTTTTATTTCAACATAAGAAACAACCTCTTGGATTACATAAATATTTTTAAAAAAAATGAGGTGAATTGATATTGATTATTTGCTATCGTATCAGATGTAAATACCCTACTCGTTTCTCTTACAAAACAGGTGCTAAGTGGTAGCCGAATGGTTAGCGCTCTTGCCTTCGGTTCAACAGCTCGTGGGTTCGAATCCAACCTTGGGCATGAATGTTTGTAGTAGTTCAGAATCCCCTTTAAGCTGTAGGCACCGGTCTAATTAGCCCTGGTGTGCAAAAAATGACCGTAGAGCGACAAACAAACTAACTTACAAAACAGGTATCTGAATGCGTAGCTTATTTACCTCCAGATTTATAGTTCTTTGGTGGATCTGATTCCCCCTTAAGCTTAAATATTTACAGTGGTTTGAAATATACTATAAACATTGGATCCCAGTAAATTTTCGTGTGTTGAAAAGTGATCTAATTAGTTTTAACCAATTCAAAGTGGAATCATTTTGATTCCTTAAAAAACATCAGTGGTGCAAATTTCAAGTGAATTTCAGATGTACTATCCAAATGATTTGTTGCAAGTTTTAAGCTTATTTGAATGGTTTGAAAAATTTCTTTTCAAAATCTGGTAGTTGATTGTTCATAAAATAAGGTAAATCAAAATAATTGTCCTAGATATTCACTGCGCATTCATTTGTTTCAATCATTGAATCATACGCTGCAATAAATATAAATTCAACTTTATCATGTGGTCCTGAAAAAGTGTTTTCGACTACAAGAGGATCATTTTTTATTTCTTCCCTTTTTTTGCTATGTATCCGAAATATATCTAAGTACAGTAACATAGTTTATGTTCAGCTATTTAAAGATTTGTATTTGTATTCCCCTCCGTTAATGTTTTATTCCCTTAAACTACATTTGGAAAGCGAAATATAACTTTCACTTTTTCTTGCTGCATAAGTTAGGAAATTATGAGATTTCCCGTAGCCTTAAGCAAATTTAAGAAATGAGATTCCCTAAATAGGTGGCTGGTGGGACTAATCCCCATCTGGTTTAGTGGAACTAGACAAGATCCATGAGATTATAGATAGCCAAAAGTCCAAAAGCAAATGTGGACTTTTCACAGACTCTTAAATGTTGTGGCGGCTCCAGGATGTCTTTGGAAGTACCAAGGGTGAGCAGGAGGGTCAGCCCAGGTTTTAGAAATAAGTTGTTTGGTAATGGAATTGATCTCTAATGGTGTTAGTGCCATGCGATCTTCCGGGTTCAAAGGATTACTGGTGACAGCCTTTGCAAGGTCGTCGGCTACTTCATTCCCAGGCAGACCAACATGCAATATAATATTTTAGTTGTGAAAACTATATTCAGATATGCTTTTGCTGAAATGATTTTAGATATATTAATACAAGAAGGGAAAAAAAGTTAACTTATGTATAATATAAAAATAAGTATTAAACTATTGATTATATTGCATTTTTTAAAATTTATCAAATGAATTCTTTTGTCATTATAACATCACTACCATAACATTTTTCTTCTCAGAAATACATGCTTTAGAATGTGATAAATTTAATTAAAATTTCATTAAAATGTGCAACCCTATCATTATAATCAATCAGATTTTTAATAATTTCATAAGCAAAATATAGATATTTTATTTTATTTTTAAGTTACATTTTTAAAAAAATGTGTATTTTAAAATAAAAACTTTAATCATGTATTTTTATTTATTAACATATGAATAATAGGTTCTACTGCTCTGTTCTGACAAAAATATTGTAATGTTTTTAATCTAATAGTTGTTTAAGAAGTCATATACTTAAAAATAAATTAATTAATGAATAAAATTTCTATTTGTAAATAATCATGCAAGGCATTTTCGTTTATGCAGAAAATAATGTTATTATTTATGAATAATATTTTCAATGCAGTTTTTACATTATTCAATTAAAAATAAGTTTATTATTTCTTACAATATAATTAATATACAGGTATGTGTTCATTTAAGTTAAAAATTTTTTTAACATAATCTGTCTGAATAGTGTAATTTTATAAAAATTATATTCTTACATAATTGAATATTATGAATTATGCTAACACATATTATGCAATAACAATAGTTTGAAACTTCAAGCAAAATTTTCAAAAGTATGGCTTTTCTGCAGTGATTACTGACTAAAGTCTTAATGAAGCCACTTTATCCCGAAGCCACACACTGAAATGTTTTTTTTAAAAGTTTAGGAAAATAGGGGAATAAATATAATGAATGGATACACATAATTAACAAGTTACAATATCATGTAACTTGTTGTATATTTGATGCTGGAATAAATATAATGAATGGATTCATAATTAACAAATTACAATGTCAAATTTATAATTGCAAAAATAAAATAAAATTTTAAATTAATATCTGCCAAAACAAGTATGAAATTTGTGATAGCCAAAATCAAATTCTAGACCCGAAAAATATTGCAAATACACACACACACACACACACTTTACATCTGTAGCTACAGTGAGTTATGCAATAGTAAGCGTGTAAAAGTTGCAGTAATGAAGATTAAAGGCCAATAAGAAAAGTGCTTTGTCCTGGTCAGTTAAATTTGCAGCATAAGAACATATAAACTTATAAGGGAGAATAATGGGTTTTTTCGAATAAGATTAAATGTGCACTTTCGTTGCAAATTCAACAGGTAAAGATTACTTTTAAGAAATTACGTTATTTTGTAGACTATTAGTTTTTATAGCAACATTGATATTGATGGCTAATCAATTAATTCTCTTGTTCTCGTTGTGAAGCATCAATAAAAGACTTGATTTTTTGTAACGATATTATGTGATAAAATTTATATTTAACTTATGAAGTTTCTTTTTAAAGTCATGAAGTTTCGTTTAATCTTTATAATAATTATATAAGTGACTTCTTATCTTTCTTTTACTACCAATTTCACCTTTTCTGTATTACGCCAAATGGAAAATTTATTGCATTTAATTGTTGGTTGAAAATTATATGGATATCAAATTGGTTATTTTTTGGTGCTTCTGAGTGATATAAATTTTGGTTAAATTGTCTTTCATTGAAATTTTACCGGATAAATAAATGCTTTCTAGAGAACTGTTTTCAGGAGTTTCAAAGAATATAATTTTAATTTATACATGTTACATTCATCAAGAAATGTTGCCATTTATAATGTATTTTTGTCTAGTTGTTGCTAGACAATCGGAAGTAAGTAAAATAAATTTTATAGAATTTTGCAAGTTTCCTTATAAAATAATAGAAGGAGTTAATACACATATTGTAAAGTATTCATTAAAGCCATAAATGTAGTAAAATATTTGAGGGACATAAGACGCATGATTGTCTACAGGATTTTTTCTGTTGGTGGAGGTTTGTCTATAATTCTTCCATTGTCGTCTGATTGAAAAGATTAAGCATTTTTCTACGCATATAACTGTACTATGTGTAAAGCACATTCCTTCACCTAAATAAATATTTATGAAACACCATAAAAAGTCATCAGTCTTTATATTTTCGTTATTGAGAACTCATTATTGGCATTATCTTCCAACTAAAAAACACATTTTTAATAGACTTTCAAGCACTGCCACTTACTTTGATAAACATTTCATGTGTTTTCATGACATTCTGGCCATCATACCACATGATTGATGGCTGAGATTTTCATTGAAACTGAATAAGTTGTCTATACTGTAATATTTTGTCTATTGTAACGATAAACATTCCATATGGGTTTTCATGACATTCTGGCCATCTTCACAATAAGTTGTCCATACTGTGATATTTTATCGATTTTAATGATTAACATTACGTATGGGTTTTCATGATATTTTGACCATCGTACCACATGATTGATGGCCGAAATTTTCATTGAAACTGAATAAATGGTCCATACTGTGATATGTTATCGATTTTAAAGATAAAAATTCCATATCTGATTTCATAACACTCTGGCCATCGTACCACATGATTGATGACAGATATTTTCATTGAAACTAAATAAGTTGTTCATATAATATTTTGTCTGTTTAAAGTATTTGATATTTACTGCCCACCACCAAATGTCGTTTTTAAGCCTTTGAATGTTCACCTCATTAAGAGAGCTTTAAGCAGACAATAGCATATATTTATGTTTTGAAATAAAGAAAAATATTAATGAATCACTTAACAAGTGAAAGTGGCTTACATTTATATTTCAGCATTTAATCGGCAGATTATCTGCTTTATAGAATCCAATTTATTTAGATTTGTGCTTCACAAAACACGTGAATACTTGTTAACGTATATTTTTTTGACTTATATACAATTCTTATTATTTCTTCTTACTAACTTCTTATCAAACTAGTATTCACTGTCTACTATTAACCAAAATTATAAATCATTCTAATATGTAATGGTCTAACTATTAATTATGGAATGCTGAATATCATAATCATCATTGAATGATTTCTATACGCTAAAAGATCAGAATCTGATTCATGTATTTGTCTACAAATTTTTGAAACATTTAATTTTTTTTTGTGATGCTGATATAATAAGAAAAACATTATTAAAATTATTTGGGTGATTACCTTCCTCAAAAAGTTATTGAAATTAAACTTTCTGTCATTTTATTTATCTTTTAAGATATCATATTCACTTGTTTAACATTAAATCTTAAAAAGTAAAATTGAAAAATTGTTTATTATTAAATGGAAAATTCTAAAAAAGGCAACAAATAAAAATAAAAAATGAATTATGTCTCTTGCTGATAAATGCATTCTTTATCAATTTGCATGAATTTCAAAATGAACAGCTATTAAAATGATCCAAATATACAATACTGATTCTTATCAGTTTTCCAAAACTTTCAAGTTCACAAGGCAAAGTCTTACTTTAATACCAACTACCTAATAATGTCACATAGGAAATATTAGTTGCATTTCATCTAAGAATTGTTATAATTAATTAACATTTCTCAAAATGTATATGTGTCCTTCTATCATGTAATGAACCTTTTGCATCAAAGGACTGTAAGAATAAAATTTAAATTAATTCTAAGAATGGAATAAAAGGTACAATTTGCTTGTATATAAGCATGATATATTTCAAACTTAATATGGATTGTTGCTGTTAATTTAAATAAGCTATAAAAGTGACTCCTTCATACGAATGTACAATCTCTATATAAATTTGAATAAAAATAATTTAAATCAATAAAAATAATTTAAATCAATCGAAATTTTTTTAATTGAAAACTTTTGACCCAAGTCCAAAAACTCTAAATAAGCTCAAAAATTGTCAAAAATCCTGTTTAAAGAGTTTAAAAATAGCTAAGAGTTATTACTTTTAATATATTTCACCAGTAAAACATTGATATTTCCGTCAGCTTCCAAGTCATTTAAATAAATTCTTGATGAAATCAGTACAGTCTCTCATTAGGATGCGGTGTCCTCTTTGTTAAATAATGTAAGTTGCTTGTGTAACATATTTATTGTTTTTTACGCTAACCTCATTAATATTAATGACTGAATAAAAAAGATGATAAAGGAATGTCGTAGGGAAGATTATCGTGTAAGCAAACACAAAGCAAGGAGAATAATTTCTTAGTGCATGCTCTCAACACGGCACAACATTATTTCTTAAGCGTCTACCTAATGTGAGTAGACAAGTTGATCTGATTTATTTATTGATGTAATTTACTCAGAGAAATCCATCAACAATAAAATACAGGTGCAGCAGATATTTTTTTACGTTGCTCAGTGTAAGTTCATGTTTATTTTATTTCTTCTACAAAATTATAGGGACAATACAAAATACTCTAGGGTAAGAAAGAATTGAAAATATGCATCTGAAAAATTCCTTAGCTTTCAAGATTTGACTTTTATTGCATTTTATTAAAATTTGTGTTAACAAATGTTTTGTATCAAGATTTTACAAAATGTGACTTTGTATATCTATATTTTATATATAACTATAGATTTAAATAAAAGATTTTTATGATTAACCAAAATTAAAAATCGAAGCATATAAAATTATTCCATATATATATATATATATATATATATATATATATATATATATATATATATATATATATATATATATATATATATATATATATATATTGTGCGTTCCAATTGAAAAGTTTAATTTAGTCATGAAACATTAAAAATTATTTTTATTTTGTTACAATGGATTCAGTGCTATTAATAATTCAAAATTTGTATGGACGTTGAAAACAAATAAAAACATAAATGCAACAATAAAATGAACACTCATTTGATTCCTTAACTTACTATTAAAACTAAAGACTGTTTTATAGATTATTTTATACCTAATACAAATGTTAAAGTCTTATCACATCAGAGCTTAAATCTGACGGGTTATAATATTATCTGAAATATTATTTATGTGGAAAGTATTATCTGGTAATGCAATTTCAACCAATTACCAAATATTATTTTTATATGCGAGAGATTAAACTGTTGCTGTGTTCTGACATAGGTGAAAGTAAATTTTTCCGCCAATTCTAGAACTATTTTATTCAGAAATTATCCTTTATAGCAGGGCTTCCCAACATTTTTAGTTGGCGGTCTCGTTTTTCAGGCAAAAATCTACAGTAAATTGTGAAGTAATTAGTAAAGTTCAGCTATAAGTCCATCGGAATTGCAAACTCTACAATACAAGTGCCATATTTTTCAATAATCTCATGACGAATAAGGAGTCTTTTATTTAATGATGAATCTAAACTACTTTAAACTAACTACATTTCCATTAGTCTGAATTCCCACACTATATTCAGATACTTGTTGTTCACATCGCTGAACACATTAGGCAGACCATATTTCTAACTGAGTGGACGAGAATATATTGCAAAGTAAAGCAACATTCGTTAGATGACAATTTAAACTTTAGAACAAAAGTATCAATACAAACAGAATTAAATTAATTATTGATTTATAGAAAATAAAAACAAACGCCTAAAAAATTTATAATTGGGGAGCATTCCCTGCTCGTCTACGAAACACAATGCGTTCTTCGTTACTAGAGATGAGTCTGTAGGAATAATAATGGAATTTTACTGTGAACGTTGAGGTTACTTCTGATGACATAATTTTGAAAAGTCGGTCTCAATGCTTGACAAATTGATACGGATGTCAGTTTCAGCATCTTGACAGCTTTGGTACTTTGTTTTAGTGACGGCATAGATCGAGAATCAGGATTCGCACCTGTACGTTGTGGCAAATGGAAGTAGAATTCGTTTAAATTTTTCAACAAGGGGGTAGAATTTTTTGTTTTCCAAACGTAAACAAAAGTGTGAGTAACCATCACTATCGAAAGTAGATTTCAAGGTTGAATGTGAGGAAATTTCTATCAACAACTCACATTCATTCGATGATAGAATGTTCGGCTTTTTGGATACAGCGAATGGGTTGATCTTCCATTCCTATTCCTGCAGCTTCTCATCTTGAGTGGTTGGGAAATAATGCTCCAACGCTGACGTCAAGCTTCGGGGGTGTTCAAGCATTTCGTGAAACAAATTGTTCCCAAGCTGCAATGTCTTATCTTTTAAAAAATCGTTAAGAAGAGGGTAACACTTAACCTCCCCTCCTCCACACTCTTTGCCCAAAAATTGATTTTCCTCTTGAATGCTCGAACTTTGTCGTTTGCAGCGACTGCTGTTATAATTTTCCCTTGAAGTTATTAGATGTTGTTTTTCATATTATTTAGTTTATTAGGTTGCGTAAAGAACTCAACCAGTTTCAGCATCTAATGGATATTTTATTAGCGTACAGCATCAATATTATCAGAGAGTCAAAACATGGCGCTCAAAAATTAACATGTTTTTTCAAGTACAGTTCGGTTTCCAGTTAACAATGACATAAACAGTTAAAAGATATAAAAGTAAAATTACATAAAACTGAAATATAAATTACTACAATTATTACAAAAATTAACAATAATTAATTACTTTTGAATAAAATAAACTTAACATTTATTACTTAAGGAAATAGAATTAATTTGTTTTCTTCATAACCCTGTCAGACATCATTCAATCAATTTGAGAAAGCTGTTTGACAGGTACATCCATCTAGTGGCAAAAATAACAATAACTGTTGTCCTTACATTACTCCCTCACCAGTAACTGAGTTACGATAATCAGATAATCATGGTAGAAGAGAAGTTAAATTATAGATATATATTCAATACAATGTTAAGTTCAATATGTATCCTACTATAGACACTGTACTAAAATGATAAATACTATAAATGAAACATTATAATTTAGTAAATAAGAATTAAATCAAAAATATCCTTGCACATATATATATATATTAAGCAAAAAATAATTTATATAATACAAAAAATGAAATTATAATGAATCTTATTCTCATATCAAGTATTACTAATATGCAAAAATTTTCAGGATCTATTAATTAACAAGATATATGAATATATTCACACAAGGTATCTTAATTAAAGATCAGGACATATTACTTAAATCTGATGCTGAAAAAAAATATATATATATATAATTGAAATACTATACACACAAAATGGTCATAATTCCATACATACAATATCTTCTTGTTAATAATTACATAGTCAATGTGTTATGCTTTCAATGACATGAAATAAAGAACACCAATGATTCTGTAATCAATAATGTTGTGACATGTATAATGCATTAGGTAATAAAATTGGATAAATGTTAATATTTGATACTGTTATATGAGAGAGAGAATACCCAAAATTACACAATTAAATATAATTCCTACATAGAGAAATGTATCATGACAAAATAATTTGTATATCAGAAGAATAACTTCAAAGAGAAATATAATATAATAAGAATAATTTGTATCATAAAATAATTATATAAGCATACTAAATTCAGAAGATAAAGTACATATGTTGATACAGGAGAAATTATACGAAAATTAATATATTGATGTAAATAATGCAAAATAAAAAAAAATTCAAACAATAAAAAAGCATATTCATGTACTATAAAGGAATAATTTTTTTTACAAGAAATAATAATTAAGGCAAAATTTAAAGGTAACCAATATAATATGGTGAAATTATTTATGTATGTATATATCCACAACATAATTACACACTGAATAACTTTTGATGCAGACTATAATTGAGGAAAAGGTATAAACACATAAAATTTTTAATCTTTAAACCTTACTGGTTGTTTTATTTTTCGACCACACCTGGAAGTTGTTTGATTATTAATTGGAAGGTGTGGATTTCTGTGATCTGAATTCTTATTTGTTTCTTTAGCTGTTGCTTGCTCGTTAACTTTGTCCATGACCAACAAATAGGCAGGTTTTAGACGGTCAATTGATATGTTCACATTTTTCTCTTTCATTGACAATGTGAAAAATTTATCAAAACGCTCAACTACCTTATATGGTCCTT
Source organism: Latrodectus hesperus (assembly GCA_037975125.1). Classification (NCBI taxonomy): domain Eukaryota; kingdom Metazoa; phylum Arthropoda; class Arachnida; order Araneae; family Theridiidae; genus Latrodectus; species Latrodectus hesperus. The sequence goes on from JAJQOW010001582.1 coordinate 37,579, forward strand.
GATAAGGTGGTTCAAGGGCCTTTTTCACTCTGTCTATTCTTACAAAAACATGAGAACAAGACCTTAGATCTTTATGTACAAATATTCTTTGCTGCTTGAAACTACCTGATAGTACTGGTTTCAGATGTTCCATGAACTTCTGTAACTGTGAGACAAAGGTTTCTTGGTCCATTTTGATGGTAGGTGGGTCGAAGAATTCTCCTGGTAACTTGATGCTTGAACCATACACCATTTGTGCAATTGAGTGGTTTGTGTCTGGTCTAATGGCAGCTCTCAAACCAAGTAGTACTGTAGGTAGGGATTCAGTCCACCTTATGTTGTTATGTGCTTTTATAGCACCTTTCAGGATCCTATGTTGTCTCTCTATTTTTCCGTTACATTGAGGGTGATATGAGGTAGTATGCAATACTTTAGCACCACATATAGCAGCAAGACATCTGAATAATTGGGATTCAAATTGTCTTCCTCTATCTGTTATAATTTGAGCAGGGACACCAAACCTGCTAATCCAGTTGTTGTAGAAAGCCCTACTAACTATTTCAGCTCTTATGTCAGGTAAAGGAATTGCTTCTATCCAGGAAGAATACCGATCAATGCAAGTTAGGCAGTATTCCATGCCTTCCGAAGGTGGTAGTGGGCCAATCAAATCTATATGTACTACACTAAATCTTGAATCTGGAACTTGGTATTCTCCAAATTTTGACTTGGTGTGTCTGTTTACTTTGCATTTCTGACATCTGATACATTTCTTTGCCCATGCTGCTACTTGCTTCTTCATATCTGGCCAAATGAATTTTTCAGTCATCTGTTTGATGGTGCTTTTAACTCCAGGATGAGAAAAACCATGTATTTGTTGAAACATATCCATTCGAAATTCCTCTGGAATGTAAGGCCTAATATTTGGTGTTGAGATATCACACCATAGTGTCTTTCCTGATGGTAACGTTGATGGTTTAAACTGTAAAGAGGGGCTTTCCTGCATTAATTGTTGTAACTCTTTATCATGCACCTGCTTTTCTGCTATGGCATCATAGTCAATGATCGAGACAGATTCAATTCGCGATAAAGCATCAGCAACTACATTATCTTTGCCTTCAATATGTTGAATATTAGTGGAAAATTCAGAAATATATTGAAGTTGTCGTAGCTGCCTTGGTGATGCTTTTTCATTTTTCTGTCGAAATGCAAACGTGAGAGGCTTGTGATCAGTATAGATGGTGAAATCGTTGCCTTCTAACAGATGTTTGAAATGTTTTACAGAAAGGTATATTCCCAATAGTTCTCTGTCATAGGTACTATACTTTCTCTGTGTATCATTCAGTTTTTTGGAGTAGAAAGCTATTGGCTTCCAGCTCTTATTTTCATACTGTTGAAGTACTGAGCCAACTGCAAAATCTGATGCATCAGTGCAAAGTGATAAAGGCAATCCAGATCTTGGAAATGATAGAAGAGCAGCTTCAGCAAGATCAGCTTTACATTTTTCAAAGCTCCTTATTGTGTCATCAGTCCAAGGCACTTTTCTGCGGTCCTTCTTTTTGCTCCTTTCAGCAGTTCATGCAAAGGTGCTTGGGTCTTTGCTGCATCCTTCAGGTATCTTCTATAGAAATTTATCATACCAAGAAATGATCGCAAGTCATGAATAGTTGATGGTAATTTGTAGTTTGTAATGGCTTCAATTTTATCTGGTAATGGGCGAGAACCTTCTGCAGTGATTAGATATCCCAAATATTCAACTTGGTCAGCTCCTATCACTGATTTGGAAATATTAATTCGAAGTCCATATTGCTGAAATCTTTCAAACACCATTTTTAGATGCTTCTTATGCTCTTCTTCTGAAGAGGAAGCCACAAGTACATCATCAAGATAAGGAAATACAAAATCCAGTCCAAATAGTACTTCCGTAATGAAACGCTGAAAGGTTGAAGGTGCATTTCTTAGACCAAAACTCATTACATTGAACTCATATAGCCCAAATGGAGTGGTTATGGCAGTTTTTTGTTTATCATTCTCAGCAATAGGTATCTGATAGTATGCCTTTACTAAATCTATCTTAGAAAAAATTATTTTATCCTTCAGGATATAGTGGAAATCCTCGATTCTAGGAATTGGATACCTATCTGGCACTGTTTGTGCATTTAATCGCCGATAATCGCCACATGGTCTTAATGTGCCATCCTTCTTATTTACTAGGTGTAGTGGACTAGCCCACTGAGATTTAGAGGGTCTGATAATGTCATTGTCCAGCATAAACTGAAATTCTTGCTTTGCCAGCTTCAATTTATCAGGTGCCAGCTGTCTCGCCTTTGAATAAACTGGTTGGCCAGTTGTAATGATATGGTGCTCTACACCATGCTTCACAACTCTGTTTACCAAGTTAGGTTTGGTTAAGTCAGGGTAAGATTTAAGCAAGTTGAAATATTTGGAGGTTTTGTTGACAGTACTGAGATCATAATTTCCTTCGATAGAAGCAACTTCCCCTTTTGTTGAAAGGTTTGTTACCCCATCAATTAATTTCCTGTTGTGTATATCTATTAATAATTTAAACTTTTGGAGAAAATCAGCACCTATGATTCCTTGGTTAACCTTGGCAACAATGAATGGCCACTGAAATGGGCGTCTTAGGCCTAGGTCCAGTGTTAGCATTTTCACACCATATGTTAATATCTCTGTGCCATTTGCAGCATATAATTTATATTTAGAGACTTGGCACTCACCTTTTGTTTTAGTCCAAGGGAGAATTGAAACATCGGCTCCACTATCAACAAGAAATTTGCAACCAGTTTCTCTATCCCTGACAAATAAGCGGTATTTGCGGCCCAACATTTCAGCAGCAGGACTCGCCGCAGCGTCTACTGCTGGGACTGGTTTCCCGACTCATTCCAGCTACATGGCTGTATGCACTTTTCGGGGAGGCATTTCTTCCCGAATTTGAAGTGGTAATAGCAGAATTTCCCTTGTGGATTGTAGCGGCGTCTCGATCTGCTACGACTCCTACTCCTCTGATGGTGATGAGGGCTACGGCTCCGGGACTTTTGCTGCAGCTTCATTGAGGCAATTTGGCATTCAAGAGAAGCAATTTTAGCCAGGAGTTGGTCCACTCCCACAGAGTCCTTCTGTACTGCCGCAACATCCATTGTTCTCGGTCCCATCTCAATGATCTTATCAGCCATAGTCGCCAGTTTATCGAGGTTCTCTTCACTAACGATGATGACCCCCTTGACTGAATCAGGCATCTTATCTAGCCACAGCGTGCGCAATGCTTTATCTGAGACGTCAGTACCAGCGAGGGCACGCATTTTTCTTAGGAGTTGACTTGGTAGCAAGTCCCCTAACTCAAGTCCTGTTAGAAGCCGTTTTATTTTTTTATTTTCGCTTTCTACGAAAATTTGCAGCAGTCGTTCCTTTGCTGCCGAATATTTGTTCGGAGAAGGATCCTTCACAATGTCCCAAATATCATCAAGAATTTTTGGTTCTAACTGAGCGACGAGGTGGCTAAACATGGTCTCCTCCGAGGTAATTCTACAGATTTTGAACTGCGCTTCAACCTGGTAAAACCATATTTCTGGTTTGTCGAACCAGAACGGCGGTATTTTAATACTCACGCCACTTGCTTCGAACGTTTCCGTGTCGGGCATTTTGAATAATTACGCAGATTGAAGTCACACGTCCTAGTCACCAATTATTAGATGTTGTTTTTCATATTATTTAGTTTATTAGGTTGCGTAAAGAACTCAACAAGTTTCAGCATCTAATGGATATTTTATTAGCGTACAGCATCAATATTATCAGAGAGTCAAAACATGGCGCTCAAAAATTAACATGTTTTTTCAAGTACAGTTCGGTTTCCAGTTAACAATGACATAAACAGTTAAAAGATATAAAAGTAAAATTACATAAAACTGAAATATAAATTACTACAATTATTACAAAAATTAACAATAATTAATTACTTTTGAATAAAATAAACTTAACATTTATTACTTAAGGAAATAGAATTAATTTGTTTTCTTCATAACCCTGTCAGACATCATTCAATCAATTTGAGAAAGCTGTTTGACAGGTACATCCATCTAGTGGCAAAAATAACAATAACTGTTGTCCTTACAAAGTAAAATATTTATTTTGTTCAATTTGGAGAAATTATCTGTCAAATAAGCAAC